>NW_023591539.1:0-149015 GCF_014843425.1 Jatropha curcas | reverse complement strand
TATTATTTAAACGACGAATAAGAGAGATTGGGTTATAAGAAAAGTAAATTCCTAAAATAAAACAGAAAGAAATCAAGCAACAATATTAAGATGAAAGAAATCAAGGATTTAAAACTAACAAGTAGGGATTTTTGATTTGCATTTAACTCTATCCAATTATTTATTATTTGTTAATCATATTTTAAATTGCTCAAAGTAGGGAATAACCTCTTAAAGATTCACTAAAACAAGTTCTCCCGATATATTATTAGCTATTTAACCGGTCAATTACCTATCTCCAATAAGCGCAATCAAAAAACATGAATTAAATGATGTAAGTTTTTACTGGTTGTTTTTGTGAATTCCATAACCTAAGGTCATTAATTATGAAAAACCCCCCATAGAGTCAAACCATATTAGCTTCCGCATCAAAAAGTTGTTTAATTGTTCTCATGTAATTTTGTTATTACCCCTTTTCAATATCAAAAAGCCCTTCTTCCGAATAGTGATTAATGAAATAAATCAAATCCGGGAAACTCTCTGCTGCAAGCATTAAGATTCAAATAATAAATTATATCATGAACAAGGAAGAGCAAATCTAGTTATATAGAATTTGGAATCAGATTAAGCTACATCAAATCCTAGTATGAGAGTTAAGTTCAACATAGTAATATAAAATAAAACTCATACATACTTGAAATGAAACTTTCATAATCAATAAGAATAATGAAAGAAGACAAGATTAAGAGTTTTTAGATAAAATAAACAACTAGACAAACACTATGTGGATCGCTTCCTTGAGATCTTGCATCAAATCTTAGATGCTTTGAAATCTTTTGAAGATAGAGAACTATGTAAGAAAAAAAATACAGAACTCAAAGATCCCCCTACATATAATGGTTCTGCTCTTTTATAGACCTCCTGGAGAAAAAATTGACGTCCGTTTAGGGAAATTAGAATCCTTATTAAGTACGAATCTTCTTTGTGAGATCAGTCAAACTGATTAGCTTTGGATTTCTCTTAGTTAGGGACTCTTCTCTCTTTCCTAAATTAGGTTAGATCTTGTGTTGCACGTTTAGGAAAATATCTGAGGTGGCCCATATGATTAAGAAACTGGTTGTTTTTAATTCATGGATTGAGCTTCGCCTTTCGTAACATGGGCGTGCCATATAGCACGGTCTTTGGCGTGCTAGAGGTTGCTGGATCCTGAATGATTCAGGCGTGCGTGCTCTACAACACGCTCAGATGGAGTTTCCTCTGGCACGGTGATGCCCCTAGCACGGGCCAGTGCTGCTAGTGCTCCTGACTTTCCAGAGATAGATTTCACCAACGGGCGTGCTAGGCAAAGCACGGCTAGGTAGGCACAGGCGTGCCATATAGCACAGGCTAGCCGTGCTAGAGTTTGACTCCGCCGCTTGATTTCCTCTTAAGTTTAGCTACGAGCGTTGCTATGGTGCTAACACGGGCTGGGCGTGCTCAGCTTGAGTATTTTGCCTTTGTAAATGCTCTTTTCTGTGCCTAAGAAACCCTGCAATTTCTTTAAGATCAAAGTGGATTATTGAATTCAAAGGAAGCTTTGAAATCATAAATTATAGATTAAAACGAAGTAAAATTAATTAAAGTATAAAATTTACTAAATCTGAATAAAAACTATACTAAAAATACTGTAAAAATAAACACCTATCAAAATTCTCCAAACTTAAAGACCATTGTGTGTCCCTTAAGCAACAAAAGACTAAAAAGCAAAAAGAACAAAAACATAATTTGTCAAAACTAGCTTATATGGTTGGAAAATAGTTATTCTCACAAGTTTCAAAAAGATATCAAATTTTATTAATATGCGAATAAATCAAGTTTCGCATGCTAAATTAAATTCGTAAAGTGAAAATTCATTTTTTGATAAAACACATTCATTAATTTAAACATAAGTTAAAAAAGATTTTTAACACTAATAGATTTGTTCAACCTATGACAGATAGAATAATTGAATTTTTCCAAAAAAATTATTTAACCTTTTAAATAAGATGTTAACAATATAATTTCACATTCTCATAATGCAAAATTAGTCTATTCCCTTCTCCAACAATGAAATGCATACAATTAGAAGAATCAAAAAGGTCTTTTAATTTTAGGTTGTAATGAGGTTTTTCAAGGGTAAAATAAGCTAATTCAAAGAAAGAGAATACAAATGATAGACCAGGAGTACAAAAAGAATGTATAATATCTAAGATTTTCAATTAAAACAACAATTTTTGTTAAGGGAGTTTTTAATCTTGAAATTCTTTAGTAGCTCAAATGATTAAGAGAATTTTGGCAAGCGTCTTTTCCAAATAATATTTGATAATTTCTTCCTTGCCTTGTGGTTCCCCAACTTGAATTTTGCCCAGTGTATGCTTTCTTAACTATGGGGTATGTCTCTTTGATTTTCTATTGAATTCCACTTACTAGTATTAATGAACTTTCTCCCTTTTTGTTCTAGGTTTGGAATAAAAATCAATCCTTCAATTAATACATTATGCATCTTAGGTTAGGAACTTTAAAATTGGTTATGCTAGGATTAATAAGGGTGAACAATAAGATTTGGATATAGGCTCAAAATTGGTTGCAAAAGTCATTATTTTTAAACTTAGTTGGCCCTAGCTAAATAAGGGGTTTCAATAACAAAGAATGCCTAAATAATCTCTTTTTAATTGTTAAGCAGATTTAAAAAATTTTTTTGTCTCAGAAGAGGATTCCTATTGTTCTAGGAATGCCCAAGGTTATAATAAATTTTTGGTTGAAAACATACCTAAATATATCATTAAAATTTACAAAAAAAATTAGGTTGGTTTTATAAATCTTAGAAACAAATTAAGTTAAACCAAAGAATAATGTTGAAATAAAAATAGAAATTAAAGCTCAAACATTACTAGACTAAATAAAGAAACAGACTAAATTTATCACAAGTTACTAAATTAATTAATTAATTTTTCAAAGCTTGCTCACAATATCCAAACATTTTAAGCAAAGATAAAAAATAAAATTTTAACATAAAATTTTTCCTTCCCCCAATTTAATCGACAACATTGTACCGCAATGCTGTTCAAAAATAAACCTATTTCCCCCAAACTAATTACATTAACAAAAGAAAAGAAATAAGAGAGTGGAGTAATGCATTACCAAAATTGTATTGAAAAAATACAATTGAAGGCCTGAGTGAGATTGTGTCATTAAGCTAAAAGACCCAGAACACATTAAAAGAAAATGCTAACTAATAGAGATCAAAATATTCAAAGAACGAAAACATTAACAATAAAGGAATTAAATCAATACAGAACAATCAGTATATGACAAAATCAAAATAGAAAAACACAAAAGGAAATCAAAACCATCAGGATATCCGTGTGGAGGGGGAATGTGGCTGCAATAACTGAATGACAGTCCTGGAGTTGGCCTTGCAATTGTATCCATGCTAGAATCGATGCCTCCCATGCATAATCTCGATGGATTGGAATCTGTCTGCAATCATGGATTCCATCCCCGTTAAGGCGGTTGTGTCGATACATTGTCCATTGGGACAGCATCCTTGCGAAGGATTTTCGTGTTGGACATACTCGATGTTCTTTGAAGATGGATCCAAAGCCAGAAGTACTGCACCAGAAGAAGGACAAAAAGGATGTCGAATTACCTCTCCATGTTAGCATCACCTGCGTCTTCAGCTTCCTCATCCTCCAGAACTGTCATCCTCGAGCACTCCACTATCCGATAGGATCTCCTTACTTCTTCCCTCAAATCAAGCCCAATGTGGAGTCATAACCTAAGTCTAACCGGGTACCTTACATACAGCCCTCCCACTATCTCATAGATTGGTATACAGCCGAGTTTCAAACTCGCACATATGCAGCATCGGGTCACAAAGCACCGCCATCAATAATAGGCCCTTTTTCCGGCTCTAGCTAGCTTGCCCACCTTTGGCAATAGCCAGTAACCAACATTTAGCCAAAATCCCTTGATCAATTTGCCCACACAAGAATATAAATTCATCTTAAGCTTTAAGACTCCATCACTCTCACTTTCTTCCAAAGACAGTGTTAGATAGATTAGTTGTGAAATGTAACTCAGGGCCAGGGATTTCGTAATTTTGATACATTTGAATACCTACGGATTATTAAGTATAATTCTCCAGTCCAAAGTACGCCATGTACTGCGTTCATAAAATCCTTAGGTATTTGATTTTGATCATGTTCAGTTGGAATCCAAAAATATGGCTAAGCTCATTCACAAAAAAAAATCGAAAAAGTTACCAGTAGCCTGAAAGCGGAATTTGCTTCGGGAAATCGATAGGCAATAAGCTAATTAGAGAGGAAATTAAGGACTCAAAAATTCTAGGGTTAAAGATGCATAAAACCATGTCTTCATATCAATAAACTGCCCCCATCTATACGTCCTAATGGGTTCTATCTACAGCATCCCTAGACCACTTGCGCTAAAGCATTCATCAATAAAATCTATCGGTAAAAATAGGCGAAGGATAGTTTATAACCCTCTTTTGAACTGTTGCTGGGGAAGCAAGTCTCAGATATGGATGGAGAGGGCAAATGGCGTGGTAAGGAGGTGAAACCGGTGGAGGAGGAGCAGTTAGAAGATCGAGCGATTGGCCGTTGTCTAAGCGGAACTCCGAGAGCGGGTCGACTGCGCTTGTAACGGGGAAGCATGGGAAGGAGATTGGTGAAGAAATTTGGTGTGGAATGCTGTTTTGGGTCGAGAGAAAAAGAAGGAAGAATAAAGAGAAAAGTGAGTGGAAGGGTGTGCGGCTAGGGCGTTGTTTGATGAGAATGAAGGTGTGTTAGGGCGTGCCTTTTAAAATAGAGGCCGCGTAATTTAATGCGCCTATCTGGTTGTGAACTGCCGTGCTTCTTGGCAAATGGAACAGACCGGTGCATGCTAGTTGGCTTCAGGCGTTTACCCCAGGCAGACGGGCGGTGCTGGATGTGCACGGCTGAGCGTGCTAGGCCTTCTGTCATGCAAAGCAAATAAGCCGTACTGGGGAGGGTAGCATACTAATAATATCCCCCACGGCTAGGCCCGTGCTGACTTGACTTGTTGATGATTTCTTCCTTTCTCTGGTCGCAGGGCGGTGCTAACCTGACCGCCAGGGTGGTTGCTAGCCCTGACTCTCAAACAAATATTTTTCTTTTTATGGCACAACGGCTGGTGTCCTGTGACAATGTCCTGGGCATGCCTTAATTTGTCATGTCTTGGCACGGGCATGCCTTATTACAACAGTCTGGGCGGCCGGAAGCCTCTGACCTTCAAAGAATGATTTGCATGTGAAGCACGGCCGTGTTGCTGAGCACCGGCTTGGGTGTGGTCATCCTGTGGATTTTAAACTTGAATCTTGAAAAAATTTGACCTAAATACAAAAGAACATTAGGAGAAAATTTTGGAAGATTTTGGTAACGAAATAATAAAAAATAAATGGAAACAATAAATTTTGAGAAAGAAAATAACATGGGTTGTCTCCCAACAAGCGCTTTGTTTAACATCGTTTTAAAGCTCGACGCATTCAAGCTAGTTCAAGTTAAACGAGAATTGAATGGTATTTTTGGACGAGGATCAAAGTTGTCATTTGATAACTTTTCAAACGTTGAGCATTAAACTTGAAACTGTTCGAATATAATTAACCATCTACTATTTCGATGGCCCCATAATGGAAAAATTTCCCTTGTGATTGTTGAATAGACAGACCATCTGTTAGCGTAAACCTTACTAAGGAAAAAGAGACGGAGTCTAGAATTATATGAGGCAATTACCTGTTCCAACTTTAGATCTCAGGATAAATGCTATCGTGCCATTGTTTGGTGCGGTCCTTATTTTTTGTTGCACTCTCAATAAGCTGAAGGCACATTTCATCCATCATATTCAATTGAAGCAACCAATTTTTTTTACTACAACTTCTTAAGTATTGAAAGTTAAGAAATTGAAATTGCCCAGTATGCTTTTGTGCTCTAACTCAACAAGAAGAGATGACAAACCCTTACCGGTAAGACCATTGCGATATGGACATAGTCGATCAGTGTTTGGAATGCGGTCGCTGTAAAGCCCATAGAGCATCATCGAGTTTCTTGGCCAGTCCTTCGAGATTGTTCCAAGCAGTGGCTCACAGAATCTTTCTTGGATTTCCTATTGTGTCCTTCTTGCTACTTGACCACTTGTTGAATGAATGATATAGTGTGAGTACCTACATGATGTGAGTAACTAACCATATTTTGCAAGAAGTAATGCTAATATATTTGTTGCAAAAATGCTTACCTTCGTCTGTGATTATTGCCCTAGGAGTGGCCATGACGTGTGGAAAATATACTTCTTGATTAAAAGTTCATTACAACCTGTTGCATCATTATTGGAAGAGCAACAGCTTTGCCCCACTTTGACACGATCGCCACCGCCACTAAGAAGAAAATGTAATTAGTTGGAGTATATATATGGAAAAGGTTCCAATGAAGTCCAAACCCAAACGTTCGAAGATCTCGACTTCAAGATGCCATTTAGGGCAATCTCATGTCACTTCGAGATGTTAACCTAACCTTGGGCCAGTGATCACAAAGACGAAAAAGTTAAATGCATCTTAAATAGAATAAGGCCAAACAAACCGGCTTTTCCAATTATACGTGCTGATGTCTTTGTTTACTTCCAAAGTGTCCCCCACATTCATTGTAATGGCAAAATTAAGGACACCTCCATAGTCTGATACTACAATATTTTGAAAAACAGAAAGGGCTCCTCCCAATAGTAGTATTTTGATGATCATGGAAAAAAACTTTTTTCTTTTGTTGATAAGAAAGATTGGGAAAGGGTGATTTTGCAAACCAGGTTATTTACTATATTCAGAGCATACGCAGGTAGCTTGTGTTGTTTTGCCAACAGTAGAAGTTGCTCATGGGGAAAGTTTTTATAATATTGAATTCTGTTGTAGTTCTTTCTTCCCCCAATTCTAGCCTGGAAAGTGGTCGGCCCAAGGTTTTCTGTTTTCTTTCTATCGCGAATGCTCTAGAGCAAATTCCTGCAATAAAACACCCAATGAATTAGTCTTGGTTTTTGCAATCTTTTCTTTTCTAGAAAATATTTGGGTAGCGCGAGTTGATCAGTGTAAACTATTGTTTTGGCTCCAATTAAGTAAGGCCCCTAAATTTGTCAAAAGCAAAAAACAATAGTCTAGCAAGTTTCTTTTTCAGTGGTTGGCATAATTTAATTGCATCATTTAGTTGTGGCGACTAAAGCACAAATAAATGACGGCAACTTCTTGTTATTCTTTACCCAAGAACAGCTTCAACCGCATATCACTAGCATCTACACATAAGCTCAAAGGGAAGATGTCCAATTTGGTGTAGCGAATGAGTATGGGACTGAGATCAACTTCCTTCTTTAACCTTTAAAAAGCAATTTAAAACTCTTTTCAAAATTTTTTAAAAAAAAAAGGGAAAACAAATCCTTTTTAACTAGTAATTACATAGAGAGTTTCGTGATTGTTTGGAGAAGTCTTTGATAAATCTCCTGCCAGAATCCTGCATGTGGCCAAGAAACTCTCTTATTCCTTTCACTGAATTAGGAGGAAATTAGCTTTTCAATACCTCTCGATTTTTGGCTTGTCTAACTCAATCCCCTTTTTGAGAGATTTTATGCCCTTGGCAATACCTTCACTAACTCATAAAGTGACACTTTTCCCAATTCAAAACAAGGTTAGTGTCCTTCGCCTCGCTGCATTACTAAGGATATAGTTATAAAGAATCATGCAATCAAAAGATGAAACCAAATTACAGAGAAATCATCCATGAATATTTCAATAAATTTTCTACTACCATGTCAGAAAATAGTGACATCATGCATGCTTGAAAGTTGCAGGAGCATTGCAATAGTCTAAGTGCATTCTCCTATAGCAAAAAGTGCCATAAGGGCAAAAGTGAAAGTGGTTTTTTCTTGATCTTGGGAGGCAATAGGACAGTAATTGGAGTACCTGAATAACCCCAAAAAGCAATAATAGGGATATACCTGCAATCTTTCACAAGCATTGATCAATAAAGGGTAAGGAATATAGGTGGTCCTTGGCCGTGTTGCTTTGTTCGAAGGTTGTCCTATAATCAATGCCACAACGCCAACTTGTGACTGTTTCAATGTGGAATAATTCATTGTTTTTGTTAGAGATTACAGGTCATACCTCACTTCTTTGGAATGACTTGAAACAGGATCTTAACCCAACTACTATCGGAAATTGGATAAATATATACGGCAATCTCAAATCAAGTTTTAATGATTTCCGCATTGACTAGCTCCTTCAATAAAATTTTGGATTCAAATCAACCTTGTGATGCGCGATTGAAGGTTATAGTCTTCTTCCCATCAGATTCTTATCCATGCATACATCGGCTTATCCCCGTGTAGGTCTGAAATTGACACCCTAATGCCTCTATGTTTTCGAAGAACCTAACACACACCTTTACTCTTGAATGCAGAGTTTAAATAGATAGAAAATAATAACAGGAGAAAGAAATATTTCCACTAAGAATAATTTTTAAATGAGATGGAGAGTTGTGTTCAGTTCTTGCTTTGTGTTCACTCCTTTCTCATTCTGATGCTTGATTCATTAAGGTCATCTTGTAGTATGCAAAGTGTTTTCCCACACATTCCTCAAACAACATCAAATTTCAAAATAATCACTATAGTGCATAGAAGCTTCACATGATGTTTAAATGTAACATCAAAAAGACAAATTCCTTCCTGTCCAAACCCCTAAAGTTAATGTTAAACCTCATACAATCAATTAATGCTCTTGCAGTTGCAATGAAAGGTCTCCCAAGGAATTAAGGATCCTTCCCGTCTTCATCCAATATCAAGAAATAAGAAAATCAATAGGGAAGATGAATGTACGCTACCCTTATCTACTACATCTTCTTTAGAATCCTCTTGTATATTTGATTTGACGATCCGCTAAGTTGTAGAGCATCCCTTGTTGGTTTGAAGCTCTCCCATACCTGACATCTTAAAAAACTTCATAAGACATAATAAAGTTTAATGCTTAGCGACTCTAAATCAGCTAAAAGCTTTTTCAAAATCAAAGATTTACCAATATTGCAAGGTAGAAAAACTCCTGGATCCTTTAAACTTTAGAGGCAATTTATTTTGGAAATAATTGCACTGCACTCTCCTCAATTAAACATTACGTTCCTTGATCGTCGATTTTCGTTTCTTGCTTAGGAATCTTAAATGGAAATTTCCACATAACTAGCATTTGAGCAAGGCTTCCATCAAGCAAATAAGGAATATTGATTTGAAAGCTTTTTGATACATCAGAAACTTTTAGGAAGCTCTTGTCATCTGTGCTTTCTTTAACCTTTGTGGAAGGGGAACAGGTAAGAAACATAGGGTTTCAGCTTCTTTGTTGCTCTTCTAGGGTTCACTGATAGGACCTTTTTCTGCTCTTACCACTTTCTTTTCTTTCTTCGGTGGTTTTTCTTCCTAACTGTTTGCCGGCTTCTCAAAGGTAGGCCTGACCTGTTCTTTTAGGGATTTTTTCAGTAATGCTGAGTAACCGTAACTTTTGAGGTCTAGGATGCCCAGTCATTTTGCGAATTGACCTAGCTGAATCTCAAAATTTCTTATGCGCGTTTGTTGGATTTGTGGTTTTCTCTGGTTTCTGTTCATGAAAATCCATGTGTATTTTAGAGAAAGGCAGTAAGTGAGATCATCATGAGATTTCTTCTCCTTGAGAAAAAAGTCCTGGTGGGGGCGTTCAATAGCATTGTTAGGTATTCCCATAATATGAATAGATTAGGATGGTTAACTCAATCTGTTATCATAGGAATTGGAATAAAAATGGTAATTCTTCCTCCCTTGATTTCATTACATAGTTTACTTGTTCCAAGGTTTGCGGATTCAAGGAGTTATCATGCAATTCTCCAATTCCATGTTGTCCGATGTACAGTCTTTCACAAAACTTGCATAATACGAATTGACAGGATTAGTAAGTTAATAGATCCAATTTTTTACTAATAATTATCTACCTTGGCATTGAGTGCTGTAATGGCATCTATTTCATAGAACTCCTGTAGTCTTCTTCCTTTCGGAATCGTTTTGATAATGGCTATGCTTGCCATCTCCTCTATTAATTCATCATATGCCTCATCAATCATTTCCCTCTTCAAAAGATCTCACCTGCAGCTGCATCCTAAATGAATTTGTAATTTAGGAAGATAATGCAATTGTAAGAAAGTTCGTACCCTGCAACCATTTAGGCAAACTATGATGCGGGCACTTTCTTAACAAGTCTTGAATGCTTGTCCTCAAGCTTTCGGTACAAGGCTTTCTTGATCATGGTGAGAAAATGTAATTATCTCATCGTCGAAGTTGTGGTTTAGAAGAAAATGGAAAAGGAATTTTGCTAAGAACTTTAGCTAATTCTCTCAAATGTTGTGAAACTCGCAGCAGGGCATGATTGTAACCGAGAATTTGTGCTTTGTCCTAAGAGTGAGTCTCAATTTTATGGCATCTTTGGAAACACCATCCTGTTTGAAAGTATCGCGAATTTCTAGGAAATTTGCGATAAGAGCGTTAGGATCTTCACTTGGTAAACCTCCATATTGAATTGAGGTGGAAAGCATTTGGATAATTGCGGGTTTAATCTCAAAATTGTTAGCTTCCACCCGAGGTCTTGTAATACTTGAGGTTGTCCCATTAAGATTAGGTGTTGTGTAGTCTCTCGCAAGGTGCGGATCGGATGTTGAGGTGGAGATCCGTTTTCTATTTCATTTTCGTTGACCATGTCTGCTTGCTGTTCAGGTTTGCTTTCACGTGTTCTTCTTGCGGCGTTGTTCCTGCGACAAGTTCTTTCCTGCGACAAGTTCTTTCTATTTCTGGATCAAAGATTAGGGGTTCAGTCCTACTTGATCTTCTTTGCATAAACACCTGAACTTATTCTTAAAAGAAAAATTAAATAAAACAAAAAGGAATGTCTAAATTAATAATAGGGTAATTAGTATTGATATTGATAATGCCAATTCCCCAGCAACGGTGCCAAAAACTTGACAATGATTTTCGCAAGTGCATGAAATCGCAACAAGTAATATAGAGTGAAAGAGTGTCGTATCCACAGGGATTGTATATCAAGTACCAAAATTATAAGTACCAAAAATTATGTTACACCTATTATTATTTAAAAAACGATAACTAGAGAGATTTTGTTATAAGAAAAAGTAAATTCTAAAAATAAAACAGAAAGAAAATCAAGCAACAATTATTTAGATGAAAAGAAAATCAAGGATTTTACAAACTACTAGGGATTTTGATTTCACTTAACTCTATCCATTTATTTTATTAGTTTGTTATCATTTTAATTGCGCTCAAGTGGGGAACAACGCCTAAAAATCACTAACAAGCCTCTCGCGATGTATTGTTAGACTATTTTAAAAACCCCGTCTAATTACCTATCTTTCAATAGCGCAATCAAACATTGAATTAAATCATAAAGTTTTATGGTTTGTTTTGTGAATTCATAAACCTAAAGGTCATTAACTTATGAAAACCCCCCATGAGTCCTAAACCATATAGCTTCCGCATTTCTCATGTAATTTATTACCTTTTTCATATCAAAAACCCTTCTCCCGATAGTGATTAATGAAATAAATCAATCCAGGGGATAAACTCTGCCTGAAAACTTTAAGTTCAATAATAAATTATAGCAAGAACAAGGAAAAGCAAATCTAATATTATAAATTGGAATTGAATTAAGCTACATCAAATTCCTAGTATGAGAGTTTAACTAGACATACTAATTAAATAAAACTCAGTAATACTTGAATCATAATCAATAATGAATAATGAAAAGAAAGACAAGATTAAGAGTTTAGAAATAAAAACTAGACAACAACTATGTGGATGGCTTCCTTGAATCTTGGCAGAAATCTTAGATGCTTGAAATCTTTGAGAGAGAGAGAACTATGTAGAAAAAAATACTAGAACTCGAGATCCCCTTACAATGAATGGTTCCTCTCTTTATATAGACCTCCTCGGAGAAAATCTGACTCCGTTTAGGAAATAGAATCCTTATTAAGTACAAAATCTTCTTTGGAGATCATAAACTGATTAGGCTTTGGATTTCTTCTTAGTGCTTTGGAATTTTCTTCTTAAGTTAGGACTCTTCTCCTCTTCCTAAATAAGGTTTAGATCTTGTTTTTGGCACGTTATTAGGAAAATAATCTGAGGTGGCCCACATGTGAGTTTAAAAGACTGGCTTGTGTTTTTATTCAAAGACAGCTTTGCCCTTCGTAGCACGGCGTGCATATAGCAACGGCTTGGGCATGCTAGAGTCCTGGATCTCTGAATGATTCAGCACGGGCCGTAGCCTCTACAAACACGCTTAGAGGAGTTTCTGTGGCACGGGCGTTTAGCCCTGCAACGGCCAGGCCGTGCTAGGCTTTTCTACTTTCCAAGATAGATTTCACCACGGGCCTGTTTAGGAAGCACGGGCTAGGTTTTTAGGCCACGGGGTGCATATAGCACGGGCTACCGTGCTAGAAAAGCTGACTCTCCACTTGATTTCTCTTAAGTTTAGCAGCGGGCATGCTATGGTGCACGGGCTGGTGCATGCTCGAGCCTGAGTATTTTGCTTTGGTAATGCCTTTTCTGTACCAAAACCCTGGCAATTTTCTTCTAAAATGCTCTTTTCTGTACCAAAACCCTGCAATTTTCTTTAAGATCAAGTGGATTATGATTCAAGGAAGCTTTGAACAAAATTATAATTAAAACGAAGTAAAAATTAATCAAAGTGATAAAATTTACTAAAATTCTAAATAAAAACTATACTAAAAATAGTGAAAAAATAACACCTATCAGCGGGCATCAAAATGTCCATTTGGGACATCATACGTGCAAGAACTTCATCGTTGGACAAGTCAAACGCTCTTTGAAAGAAGGACCAGCTCCAGAGGTACCTACACCAGAAGATGTACCAAAACTAGGGAAAGGATTCGGATTACCCTCCTCCATATTAGTGTCACCAGCATCCTCAGCCTCCTCATCATCAGAACTCTCTTCTCGGGATCCCACAATATGGAATGAATCCCCTATCTTCTCTACCAACTTCATAAACACCATGACATCTAAGTCTAGCCTAGTGCCCTTTCCTCCTCCCACACTATCACAAATTGGCCAAGCAAGGTTCCAAACTCTCAAATAAGATGCAATTTGAGTCACAAAACACCCCATCATAATAGCTCCTTTATCTACCCGTGCAACTCTAGCCCATGTGGGCATAACCAATAGCCAACATTCAGAAAAATCCCCTGATCGATCTACCATATAAAATATAATCAATTTAGACTCAACACGCCATCACTATCTCTTCGCCCAAAAATAGTGTTGGCTAAGAATTTATGAATATACCTCAAGGCTAGATTTCTCAATTTTGACGCTTTTGAAAACCTAGGATTATAGTTATTTTCTCCAGTCAGATCGGTCCATGTGGTTCGATCTCTAAAATCCTTAGGTATTTGATTAAGGGCATTTTCAGTGGGAAAACAAAAGATGTGACTAACCTCATTTACCGAAATTTCATAATTTCTTACAAAAATTCTGAATTTAATTTTACTAGGGAAATCAACAGGCAACAGACGAATAAGAGCAGAATATGAACTCCAAAATTCTAAGGTCAAAGGCGCATAAACAAGTCTTTCATGGCAATAAATTGTTCCCACCCAATACGCTTAAGGGGTTCTAAAACAGCATCTCTAAGCCCTACTTATGCTAAAGCAGATTCATCAATAAAATAATTTGGCAAAATAGGGGGAAGAGAGAGTTTATTGTACATTTCCTTTTGTTCTGGTGAGTCGATCTTAAATGGAGGACGAATCGGAGTTGTAGGAGGAGGAACATTTAGAGGAGGAATAGTTGGAGGACGAGCGATTGGCTGATTTCTTGCAGCCACTGAAGAGGTAGGTCTGCTACGTTTGTACCTTCGAGGGATGGTGAAAGAAGGAGAAAAGAGAAGAAAATTTTTTTGCTAAGCTTTTAGGTTGAGAGAAAAAGAGAAAGAAAGATGATGAAGAAGGGGAGAGGAGGGGGCGTGCTTTGGCTGAAGTGAAAAAGTGAGAAGGACGTGCGCTTTTTAAATAGTTAGGGATGCATGGTAACCGAAAAGGCGCTCTTTAAAAATGCAAATTTGAAACGTGGCACGGGCGTGCTTCGTAGCATGGTCAGGGCATGCTGACGCCTGAATCTTTGAGGCACTGATTGGCATGGGCATGCTACATGGCACAGCTAGAGCGTGCTAGACTCTGACCTGCAAAGGCAAACTTTTTCTTACCTGGCACGAGTATGCTGGTTGGCATGGCATGGGCGTGTTAGACTCTGACTTACAAGACTGATCTACACCTTTTTGGAGCACGGGCGTGCTAAATGGCACGGCTAGGGCGTGCGAGCCTCTGACCTGCAAGAGTAAAATTTGTCTTACCTGGCACGGGGGTGCTGTTAAGCAGGGCAAGGGCGTACAAGCCTCTGACTTGCAAGACTGTTTTACACCTTTTTGGAGCATGGGCGTGCTAGCTAGCACGGCTTGAGCATGCTAAGGTCTGACCTGCAAAACCGATCTTCACTTTTAAAGCACGGGCGTGCTAAACCCTGTAACCTCAACTTGTACCTGAAATAAGTTGACCAAACGCAGAAGAGCAAGTATGATTTAAAAACTGTGGGAAAAATGATCAAAATAAATCAAAAATACGAAAGCTAAGGAAGAGAATATGGGTTGTCTCCCACAACCGCTTTTGTTTAACGTTGTTAAGCTCGACGCACTAGACCCATAAGGCAAAATTAAGCAAGGCTTATAACGATGTTGACGGGATCGAAGTATCTATTTTGGCAAACCTTTAACCGTTGAGCATTAACCTTGAAACTCCTATTTCCATCCACTATTTCAACTACTCCATGTGGAAAATTTTCCTTGATTGTGAATGGTCCAGACCACCTAGAGCACAATTTACCTGGAAAAAGACAGAGTCTAGAGTTATAGAGTAATACATGTTGGCCTACCTTTAGACCAACAATAATATGCTTATCATGCCACTGTTTTGTGCGATCTTTATAGATTTTGGCATTCTCATAAGCATGGAGTCTCATTTCATCCATCATGTTCAATTGAAGCAACATTTTGGCAAATTTCATAAGCAAATGGAGTCTCAATTTCAATCCATCCAATGTTCAATTGAAAGCAACCTCTTTTGACCAAACCTCACTTAGCATTAAAGTTAAGAAACTGGATTGTCGCAAATATGCTTGTGCTCTTACTCACACAGGGAGGTGGAGCAACCTACCATACCATTCAATATGGGGATACCATAGACCATTCAATATGGAGACATACCAATTGGTGTTTTAAATGCAGTTCTATAGGCCCAAAGAGCATCATCGGGCTTCTTGGACCAGTCCTTTCTTGATTGGCCAACCATGGTCTCCAATATCTTCTTGATTTCTCTATTAGTGACTTCCACTTGTCCACTTGTTTGAGGGTGATATAGGGTACCTACACGATGAGTAACACCATGTTTCAAAAGAAGGGAATCTAAGTACTTGTTGTAAAAACGCTTACCTCCGTTTGTGATTATTGCTCTCGGAGTACATGACGTGTGAAAATATATTTCTTGATGAAGTTCATCACACTCTTGGCATCATTATTAGGAAGGGCAATAGCTTTCGTCCATTTCGAGACATAATCCACCGCTAGTAGAATGTATTGGTTGAAATAAGAGGATGGGAATGGCCCCATGAAATCTAAGCTCCAAACATCAAAGATCTCTACTTCAAGGATATTGTTTAATGGAATCTCATGTCGCTTAGAGATATTACCTAACCTTTGAAAACGATCACAAAGACGGACAAAGTTAAAAGCATCCTTAAATAGGTTAAGCCAATACAAACCTCTTTCTAAAATACATGCTACTGTCTTGCTTGCTCCAAAGTGTCCTCCACATTCCATTGAATGACAGAATCGAAGGACACTTTCCATTTCCTCTTCCAGTATACATCATCAAAAATGCTGGTCACTACAATACTTGAACAAGAAAGGCTCTTCCCAATAGTAATATTTAAGATCATGAAAAATTTTTTTCTTTTGTTGATAAGAAAGATCGGGAGGAGTAATCTTGCAAACAAGTTAGTTAACTATATCAGCATACCATGTAGCTTATGCTTTTGCTAAAAGGAGCAGATGTTCATGGGGGAAGTCTTCATTGATTTGCAATTGATTTGCAATTCTACTTGCCCTTCTTCCCCCAACTCAAGCCTGGATAAGTGATCAGCTATAAGGTTCTCGGTTCCCTTTTTATCACGAATCTCTAAATCAAATTCTTGCAAAAGAAGAACCCAACGAATTAATATAGGCTTTGCATCTTTCTTTTCTAATGAATACTTAAAGCAGAGTGATCAGTGTAAACTATTGTTTTAGCTCCAATCAAATAAGCCCTAAATTCATCAAAAGCAAAAACAATAGCTAGAAGTTCTTTTTCAGTGGTGGCATAATTCAATTGTACATCATTCAATGTACGACAAGCATAATAAATGACTTGCAACTTCTTTTCCTTTCTTTGCCCAAGACTTGCCCAGAAACAATCATTATAGCGATGATCACTAGCATCACACCATAAGTTCAAAAGGAAAGACTTCCAGTCTGGTGTTAGCAATGATATCGGTGCTGAAATTAACTCTTTCTTCAACCTATTAAAAGCATTCAAACACTCTTTGTCAAATCAAAAGGGAACATCTTTAACTAATAAAATTACAAAGAGGTTTTCGTGATTTTTGAGAATCCTTAATAAATCTCCTATAGAATCCTGCATGCTGAAGAAAAGCTTCTTTACTCGTTTTTAATGATTGGAGGAGGGTTAGCTTTTCAATTACCTCTATCTTTGCTTTATCCACTTCCAATCCCTTTTTGTGAGATTATTGCCCTAAAACAATACCTTCCTAACCCATAAAATGGCCATTTTTCCCCAATTAAAAACAAAAGGTTTAGTATCCTCTCGCTGCAATTACTAAAGAGGAGGTTATAAAGACAAGAATCAAAAAGAAACAAACACAGAAAAATCATCCATAAATATTGTCAATGAACTTCTCAACCATGTCAAAAAAAATATGGGAAACCATGTCAAAAAATATGGACATCATGCACCTTTGAAAAGTTGTAGGAGCATTGCACAATACAAAAGGCATTCTCCTATAAGCGAAAGTACCATAAGGGCAAGAGAAAGTGGTTTTCTCTTAATCCTCGAGAGCAATAGGTACTTGAAAATACCCTGAATAACCATCTAAAAAGCAATAATAGGGATAACCTGCAAGTCTTTTAAGCATTTGATCAATAAAAGGTAAAGTGATCTTTGTGTGTTGCTTTGTTCAATTTCCTACAATCAAAACACACACGTCAACCTGTGATAGTTCCAGTGGGAATTAACTCATTATTTTTGTTAGAAATAACTATAATACCTCCTTTCTTTGGGACAACTTGAACAAGACTTACCAACTGCTATCGAAAATTAGATAGATAATGCCAGCATCCGAAAGTTTTATGATCTCTTTGACTACCTCTTTCATGTTTTGGGTTCAATCTTCTTTGATGCTCAATTGAAGGTTTGTGTCTCTCCATCAAGATCTTGTGCATGCACAACACTTGGACTTATCCCGCAAATCTGAAATGACCATCTAGGGGCACTTATCCCCTGCAAATCTGAAATTGACCATCCTAGGGCTTTCATATGTTTTCGTAAAACCTGCAACAACCTTTCCTCTTAATCAAGTGTTAAGTGAGAAGAAATAATAACAGGAAAAGAATTATTCTCACCTAAGAATGCATGTTTTAAACTAGATGGAAGTTGTTTTAATTCTTGCTTTGGCGATTTACTTTCTTTCTCATCTATGATGCTTGCATTATTGATGTCATCTTTATCTTTAATATGCAAAGTGTCCTTTACACATTCATGAACAACATCAATCGTAAAATAGTCATTATAATCCATGGGAAGTTCACAAGATTTAAGAACATCAAAAACAACTTCCTCTTGACCAACCCTCAAAGTTAATTTACCTTCATATACATCAATTAATGCTCTTGAAATTGCAAGAAAGGGTCTTCCAAGGATTAAGGATTCTTTTCCATCTTCATTAATGTTAAGAATAACAAAATCAACAGGAAAGATATATTTACCTACCTTGACGAGCACATCTTCTACAATCCCTCTTTTTCTTTATTTAAGCCTGAAATGTGAGCCTTTAACTTTTTCTTCTATCCTCTCTATTCCTTTAAGAGCTAATAAAGCATTAGGATTGACACATTAGTTTCTAGCACTTTGTTTGGAAAGAGGGGATGTATTACATTCAGTATAGTTGGTTTTCTCTTTATGAAAAAAGAAATAAAAATAAAAAAAGAAAGAAAAAAAAGAGAAAGAAATAATATATGGGTGTTAATGTATTTGGAAATTTGGAAATTACATTGATTTGTGTGGAACAAGAACGGGTGGAAGAAATAAAGATTATTTCAATGCTCTATTAGTTTCTTCTCATCATTAAATTCCTTATTTTCATACCTTTACTTTGACCCTATTACAACCTTCTTTAAAGACCTTTTCATTTATGTTATTTCTGTGATATAGTGATGGAGATTAGATGAACAAGCAATCTTATAGGAGTTTCATTTCATAAATTGAATTTGAGTGCATCGTTTAACCCTCTTCTAAGCACTTGAGTGATTTGAGCCCCTATGAGTGTCTACAATTTTTCTTAGTAAGCTATTTTTAGGAAGATGAATTTTTGTTGATGACAATTTGGATTTGTTGAGTTAATATTGGTTCATGAAGAGTCGTGTTTCTTAATTTCTTATTTTGTATTTATAGCATATGAATTCTTTATTTTCAATGGAAAATTTCAGTTGGTTTTTCTTTCTAGATTAGTTTTGATTTAGTGTTGCACGAGGACGGAAAAAGCTAAGTGTCGAGATGAGAGCATATATTATATATTTTAGTCTAATTATACTTAGTATTTTGCTGCAATTTTATATCAATTAGATATATTTCAAGTGAGTTTTGTGAATAAATAGTTTAATTGAGTAATTTTCGGCATTTTTTTACTTTTGACCTTTATTGTGTAATTTAGGATTTTTTTTTTTTTTTTTTTTGGATTTTTTTTTTTTTTTTAAGTATACATGTTTTTTTTTTTTTTTTTTTAAGTTATACATGCATAAATATCATGGTACATGAGCCATTGGAAAGCTAAGACATAGGGCTACAAATAATAAGCGAGACCAAAGCCCAGTTTAGCTCTTATGGAGTTCCAAAATAGCTGCAAATCTGAAATAGAAGTTGAAGCCTAGAGTTAATTGACCAGTTTTGATATTTAATTCATATCTGGAGTATCAAGTGACCAAATGAATCACAGATAGGCCCAAAGAAATTCTAAGATCTGTATCTAGAACTTTCATGAGGGGCATAAAATGGAAAAATAATATTTTGGAAGTCAAAAGTAGCAGTAAATACGAATTACAGAGTCAGAGTCAGAGTCGGGCTGAATTATAAACTAGAACCAGTTTTGGTTTTTAACACTTATCTTGGGCTATAGACCTCGGATTTAGAAAGATCAAGCTCGTTAGAAAATTGTGGCAAAGACCGCACTTTTATGAAAGGGTCAGAGGATAAATCGATGAGGAGAAAATTTAAAAATAGTCCTGAATCAATAAAATAAATATGCCTGGATAATTTAAATATTTTTCAATTTAGGGTAGTTATTATCTTGTTATTTGTGAGAGATTTTTTTATTTAAGTACTTATCATGCTTTTAGGTAGGAGAGCGTTGGAAAGAGGGTGGTTATTATCTTGTAATTAAAGAGGCTTATTAGTTAATTATTTTTGTTATTATATTTACCATTCAATTATTTATAATTATTAATCTATATTATACGAAATTAAGTGCGTAAATTTAGTCTTTAAGGTTTGACCTGATTTACCATTGTACTATAAAGTTATCAAACCGACTAAACTAACTTAGTAAATTTAATAAATTAATTTTGGTAGATTTCAATATCCATCAAATGGCAATATGAAAATATTTGTATTCATATGCTTAGCACGCAGCATGTACTAGGAATTTTGGTTCGATTTATGTGTTTGGTTATAGTAAGGAAGACAGAAATGGAACAGTGAACCACTATAAAACCATAAACTAAAATGAGAAGGGCGTATTGTGCTTTTGGGCAAAAAAAAAAAAAAAAAATAAAAAAAAAAAAAAAAAAAAAAAAAAAAAAAAAAAAAATCTTGTTTATTCCAGCCAATCATAGAAGTAGGATTGATTTTTTACAAATACCCAATCTACCCCAACCCATTTATTACTCATTTGGATAGTTATAAATGAATTTAAGTTTGATACAAATAGTAAAACTACTATCTGTAATAGGTTTATATTTAGGTTTTTGTGTATCCATTATTCGTTATCAAATACATTAAACAAATTCAGTCACTAATACTCTACCTATTACTAGTAACGGACTAGTTATTGCTATGAAAATTTATATCTTGTCAATTTCAATCCTAAACAGAAAGATC
The DNA here is from genome assembly GCF_014843425.1 of Jatropha curcas. Next base: position 128,433 of record NW_023591539.1, on the reverse strand, counting down.
AAATATTATTCCTTTTTAATTTTAGTTTCATTGTTCAAAAGAATATAAATTATTTTATTTCATTAAAAGATCAGCAAACTCTATTAGCTACTAATAATAGTACGTCTGGTCTGGTCTATATAAGTATTTGTAATTCTTAATATTGTTATAAATGAATCAAAAAAATAAATAAATAAAAGGGATAGATTATGTTGAAATATTTGTAATTAAAGTCAATATTGTCTTTCCTAGTTTAGGTTTATTATCTTTCCTAATTTAGGTTTATTCCTATTTAGATTTCTTCCTATATTGGAACAATCAATCTTGTGTATATATTAGTTGGTGTGAGGATTTGAAAATATAACACACATAAAGAAATACGAAATATTCTTCAACATGGTAGCTTTTCTGATAAGGAAATTCAGGTCCTGAAACGATTTGTTTCATAGCTTGATTCTTCCTCAACTCAGATCTGCAGCTTCTAATTTTGTTTAATTTCAGGTAATGCTTTTCTTTACCTTTTTTTTGCAAAAAATATTGCAAAACCCTCTTGGGTTATAGATTCAGGCGCCAAATAAAATACAACGGCTCTATTAAAACATTTCCTCAAATATTCTAAGTAATCAAGGCACAGAAAAAATTTTGCATTTGCGTGATGGCTTCCTTAGTACCCCATTGCTGGCACAGGTTTCTATTAACTGTACTTCCAATATTAAACTCTCCTCTGTTCTTCATTGTCCCTAGATTTCCCTATTAATCTGTTAATCTGTTAGCTTTAATCACAAAATCGCTTAATGCAAAGTAACCTTTTATCCTACTCATTGATATATTTTCAGGAACTGGCAAACACGGGGAGAAACGAATTGGCAGTGATAGCTTGCGCGATTGGACTGTTATCTGTTGGATGACGTTTGTCGTTTTTCAAATTCGGGTACCGGTCAAGCTTTGTTAGAATTCTAGAAATCCTTCCCATGAAGTATTCAAGGCATAGGGATTAGGAGCATCCCTCTTTTTCTGTTTTAGGACATTTATTTCCCACTTTATTGCTAAGTGTGATTTCGATTTCATTAGTAATGTGATGCTTGTGAACTTGCCAAACACACCAGGCATTCTTATTTTTTTTTTTTTTTTTCTCAAATTAAAAATAAAAGCTGATTTCCTTTTGCTACTATTCATTCTGATGTATGGGGTCCTACTAAAAACTGCTCTCTTCTTGTATTAGGTGTTGTGACCTTTATGAATTGATTGTACTAGATTAACTTGGGTTTATTTGATGAAACAAAAACATGAAGTGTTGAAAGAATATTTTCGAATTTTCTTTTATTGTGTGTTATCTTTCAATCTCTACATTCACTATATATATACACAAGATTGTTCCAATATAGCGAGAGATCTAAAATAGGAATAAACCTAAATTAGGAAAGACAATAAACCTAAACTAGGGAAAGACAATATTGATTTTAAATTACAAAATTGATTTCAACACTCCCCTCAAGTTGGTGCCATAGATATTACTCATGCCCACTTGCCAAAACAAAGGATGTAAAAACAGTTTGCTATTCAAACCCTTCGTGAAAACATCGGCTAGTTGCCTCTTTTGAAGCTTATAGGAGGACATTTTATAAGGCCTTCAACTATCTTCTCTTTTATAAAGTGACGATCAATCTCTATGTGCTTAGTTCGATCATTCTTGGATTGGATTTATTTTCATAATACTTATGCTGCTTTACTATCACAAAACAAGGATATATTTGTTGTTCAACCAACTTTAACTCTGTCCATTTATCTGCGCAACCATTAGGAGTTCACATATTCCTGTGCCATAGCTTCTATATTCTGCTTCTGCACTGGACCTTGCACAACAGCCTGCTTCTTGCTTCTTCCATGTGACAAGGTTTCCTCCAACAAAAACACAATATCCTTGAGCGGTTGATTCTCCTATCATCAAAGGACATCAAGGGAACCAGCCCAATCCACATCTGTATAGCATGTTATTGTCAAATAGCCACGTTTAGAAAATAAAAGTCCTCTACCTGGAGCTGATTTTAAATATTTTAAAATCCGATGCACAGCTTCTAAGTAAGACTCCCAAGGGTCATGCATGTACTGACTACTAAAGTTACAACATAGGCAATATCTAGTCTAGTATGGGCAAGATAAATCAACCTCTCAACCAACCTCTGATACCTGCCAACATCAACTGGACTTCCGACTCCAGCTTGAAGCTTATGATTTGCTTCAATAGGTGATTATGTAGGCTTACATCCCAGCATACCAGTTTCTTTTAAGGAGATCAAGAATGTACTTCCTTTCAAAAATAAAAATCCCTTTTTCTAATTTAGCAACTTCTATCCCAAAGAAATATCTCAACTTTCCCAAATCCTTAATCTCAAACTCCCTAGCTAACAAACTTCTCAAGTGAGTCGTTTCTTCTTCATTATTTCCAGTCATCACTATTCATCAACATAAACAATAAGCAAGGTTGGATCTTACCTTTATGATGTTTGATGAACAAAGTTATGATAGCATCCGCGTCTGCATGCTACCAAAAGAAAGCATAGCATTTACCAAACCTATCAACCATGGCCCTTGGGTGATTGCTTACAGCCCATATAATGACTTCTTTCAGCTTGCAAAACTTTTCCTCTGGTACTTGTTCATCATTCAATCCAGGAGGATCTCCATCATACACCTCTTCTTTTCAAATCACCATGTAGAAAAGCATTTTTAACATCAACTTGATGTACATTCTCAGTCAAGGATTGGCTTGCACAATACAACAAGATTCGAATTGTATTTTAATTTTGGTACAGGGGCAAAGTTTCCTGGTAATAACTCCATAAGTCTTGACTGAACCTCTCTAGCTACCATTTCTGAGACTTGCACCTCTTCAATGGAAAACATCTGCCTTATGTTTACTGTGAACACCCATTTACATCCAACTGGCATTCTTTCTTGATTGGAGGAGTTACAAGATCGCCCATGTCTCTGTTTTTTCCAACGCTCACTCATTCTCCTCAACCATGCAGCCTTTCCCATTTTGAGTCCTAGTAATGGCTCTGTGCCAATCCTGCGGTAAGAAACAGAGAACAGACAAACAAAGGCTCTTATAGGAAGGGGACAGAGCATTATAAGTGCATGGGAACTAGGATGTTAGTGCATGTTCTTAACTCCTTTCTAAAAGCAATAGGAATATCAGGTCTTTGTCAGAAGGGCTGGAATCAAAATTAGGGATCAGATCATCAGGAATTAAAGAAGACTCACAAGTTCTTGTTCGGCTGTATTTTTCAGAGCCGAATTGGAGAAGGACGGATCTTTGATCAGAGGTCTTCATGCTCCATGGTTGATATCTGTACTTAGATCCGTCGTGTGTAAGGTTTTCAATCAGGTCTATCCATCTTTTCTAGAGGATTTGGTTATGTCTCTCCTACTATCTATGTCTTTACAGGAAACTCCCCCTGAAAGGAACGTCCATTCATCACCTTTCCATCTGATATTTCTCCCCCTGAAGGGTGATTGGGGAAGGAAAAAAAGACCCAAATTCCCGAAAGGTAACATCCATACTCACAAATATTTTCCTAGAAGGAGGCATGATAACTTGAATCCCTTTTTGAGTAGCAGGAGTAACAACAACACACACTTCAAGGCTCTAGGATTCTATTGCTTAGGACCATTGAATGAAACAAAAACAAAACACAACCAAAGACTTTAGGAGGTACAATATAAGAGTTTTTTCCTTCGGAAGAACTTAATGGAGATTTAAAATTATAAAGTCGAAGAGGCATACGAGTGATCAAGGTAAAGCAGCAGTCAAAAAGGAGCATCTTCCCCCCAATTATGGTTTGGGGAGTTCATAGTTGAACATAAGAGACCTAGCTACTTCCAGTAATGCCTATTTTTTTCTTTCTGCAACGCCATTTTGGGCACTAGTATTGACACAACTAGTTCTGATGTCATAAATACCATTAGAATCTACAATAGGTACGAAACTGCATTCATTTGTATCAGTACCTTATCAGTTCTTAGGATTTTAACATACGCATCAAACTGGTACAAATAATTCTATGGAAAATTCTGAAAACACGAAAAAAACTTCATTTTTATGTTTTCATTTCAAATAAACCCAGTTAATCTAGTACAACAATACATAAAAGTCACAACACCTATTTAAAACAGAAAGAGAGGACAGTTTTGGTAGGACCCATAATCAGAATGAATAGTTGCAAAAGGAATCAAGCTATTTATTAATTAATTTGAGAATAAGGAATGACCTGGTGTGTTTGGCAAAGTTCACAAGCATTCACTCTACATGAATCGAAATCACCATTTTAGCAATAAGTGGGAATTAAACGTCTAAATAGAACAAAGAGGGATGTCCTAATTCCTATTGCCATAGAATAACTTCATGGAAGCATTCTAGAAGCCTAACATAAGCTTGACCGGTACCCGAATTTGAAAAAACGACAACGTCATCAACAAGATCAGTCCATCGCGCAAGCTACCACTTGCCAATCGTTCTTCCCCGTATTCAGTTCCTAAATATACAATGTATAGGTAAAGGTTTATTTGCCAATAAGCGCTTTTTGATAAGCTTAACACGATAACGATTAATAGGGAATCTAGGGACATGCAGAACAGAGGAGAGTTTAATATGGAGTACAGTTAAATGAACCCTGTGCCAGAATGGGTTACTAAGGAAGCCATCGCAATGCGAATTATTTCTGTCGCCTTTGATTACTTTAGAATTATGTGCAGGAAATGTTTTATAGAGCCGTTGTCATGTTTTATTTGCTCCGAATCATAACCCAAGGGGGTTTTGCAAATTTTTGCAAGGAAAGGCTAAGAAAAAGCTTACCTGAATTAACAAATTAGAAGCTGCGTCTGAGTTGCAGGAAGAATCAAGCTGATGACAACAATCGTTTCAGTGGACTGATTTCCTTATCAGAAAAGCTACCAGAGGTAGAATGTTTCCTCACGAATTTAAAAGCTCCACCATCAGTATGTGTCGCCTTGCAATCTGAAGGGAAACTGACCCGCTTTCCTCCCCGCCCTTTAGTGGGCGTCATTGTTAATTTCCAGCAGAAACTCCTTCGTGTGTACCTGTTCTATACCACAATAGTTCACAAAATAATTGATCTCGGTTCTGAGAACCGTTTTTGGCAGCCTGTATATGTTTCACTTGCAGGAATTAGCACATCAACCCTGCTTTATCATTGTAGACTCGTGAACCATTGCATTTCCTCCGAGTCTCTTTCTTGCTGTACAAAGAATATGCTGTGTCCGCAAGGATGGAAAAGGATCTCGTCAGAAACTTGAGACCTCGAATCTGACATACTCATTGTTTAGGCCAGCTAGAAATCATACACACGTGTCTACTTCAATCAAGTCTTGAACCTTTGAGTCGCCACTCATTCAGTACATTTGGCTTGAAGTCTTAGGTTAATAATTCCAGTTCTTGCCATAAACCACTAAGTTCAGCAAAATACTGAGCGATAGTCAGATTATCCCCGTTTGGTTTCATGAACTTTCCTGTCGCAATTCATACCTTTGAGCTAGTTTTCCAGTATATTAAATACGTCTGTGAAGCGGCATCCCATATCTTCTTAGCTTGTAATCAAGAAGCAAATAGCCCTCGGGGAAATAGATTGGCTGCATGGAATTTATTAACAAGACATAATAAAGAGATTCTTCGGGATTTCCATTTGTTAAAGGCCTGGATCTGGTCGAACTTTGGTTTAGTTGCGCCACCATCCAAGGTATCCTGCAAAACCTCTTGACTTTCAATCGAATAATAAGCAGATCGAGACAAGCCAGGTGTCTTTTCCATCTAACTTCACCAGACTATCTGAAGAGAGGGCTCTCTGAGTGAAAACCCTATCTACTTTTTTCCGATCAGCCATATGTCAGAAAAAAAAAATTTTTTAAGCGGGCAGTGGCGAGAACTGGCGTGGCAGAATCAACCAAAAAAAGGAAAAAATTGCAAAAAAGCAAAACTGGTGTTGAAGAACCAGCAAGGGAAGAACGCCACAACAAATCGAGGCCGCCGGAACAAAAAAACGTCGACGGATCTCGCCGGAAACAGCCGCACGCGCCGGCGCGTGAAGAACGGCCGAAAACTTCTGGCAGCGCGTGTGCACACGCGCGTGGTCGGACGGCGACGCGGCTTGGATGGAGGGCCGATCGGCAGTCCCTCTTCCTTCTGAGCTGGGCGATGACGGCCAACTCCTAACTCCGGCGGCACTGTGTATATCTCAGCCCTGTTTCAAACCGAAACCGTCGCCGAAAAAATTCACGGCAATGGCTCTGATACCATGGCTCTGATCCATGTTGAAAGAAATATTTCGAATTTCTTTTTATTGTGTTGTTATCTTTTCAAATCTCTACATCCACTATATAATATAACACAAGATTGTTCCAATATAGGAGAGATCTAAATAGGAATAAAACCTAAATTAGGAAAGACAATAAACCTAAACTAGGGAAAGAACAAATATTGATTTTAAATTACAAAGATTTCACATGAACGTTTTTTCCGTGTTTTTCAAAACTTCCATAGAATATTTGCTACTTCAGTTTTGATGCGCATGTTAAATCCTAAGAACTGATAATGGTACTGAAATAACAATGAATGCAGTTTTTTCGTACCTATTTAGAATTCTAATGGTATTATCATCAAACTAAGTGTGTCAATACTAGTGCTAGAAAAAATGGAGTCGCGGAAAGGAAAAAATAGGATTTACTGGAAGTAGCTAGGTCTCTTATGTTCACTATGAATCTTCCCAAACCATATTTGGGGGCATGCTATTTTGAACTGCTGCTTTACCTTATCAAGTCGTATGTCTTCTTCGTACTTTACAATTTTAAAAACTCCATTAGAAGGTTTCTTAAGGAAAAAAACTTTACTATGTACCTCCCCTAAAGTCCTTTGGTTGTGAGTTTGTTTTGTTCATCGAATGGTCCTAAGCAAAATTTAGATCCTAGAGGCCTTGAAGTGTGTGTTTGTTGGTTTACTCATGCTACTACTCAAAAAGGATTCATCCTCCTTCTAGAAAATATTTTGTGAGTATGGATGTTACCTTTCGGGAATTTGAGTCTTATTTTCCTTCCCAATCACCTCTTCAGGGGGAGAAATTTCAGATGGAAGAGGTGATGAATGACGTTCCTTTCCAGGGGGAGTTTCCTGTAGACATAGTGTGACACCTTAGGCGAATCCCACATCAGCTAAGCACAAGGTGGAAGTGATGCACATAAGGTGTGACAGGCCTTGAGCTACTGAGACGCGTTTTGGGCTAGGAGGTGGTTCCCTGGCCCAGGAACAAAACCGTGCGGGCCTGGGGCCCATTTTCAGGCTCTGAAATACAGCCGAACAAGAACTTGGTGAAGTCTTCTTTAATTCCTGATGATTCTGACCCCTAATTCTGATTCCAGCCCTTCTGACAATGACCTTGAATATTCCTATTTGCTCTTAGAAAAAGAGTTAGAACATGCACTAAACATCCCATCTCCCATTTCATCTCCTATAATGCCTGTCCCCTTCCTATAGAGGCCTTTGTTTTTGTCTGTTTCTCCTGTTTCTTCTATACCGCAGGATTGGCAAAGAGGCCATTACAGGACTCAAAATGGAAGGCTGCGCAATGGTTGGAGGAGATGAGAGCTTTGGCAAAAAATGAGACATGGGAGTCTTGTACTCCTCCATCAAGGAAAGAAGCCAGTTGGATGTTTATGGGTGTTCAAGCAGTTACATAAGGCAGATGTTCCATTTGCAGAGGTAAAGAGGGCCAGATTGGTAGCCAGAGGGTTCGTCAGACCTATGGGTTGTATTACCCAGGAACTTTCTGCCCCCTGTACCAATGAATACAAATTAGAATTTGTTGTCTTGGTCAGCCATCTTGACTGGCGAAATTACATCAGTTTGAATGTTAAAAACGCTTTCTACAATGGTGATTTGAAAGAAGAGTGGTATTGGAGATTTCCTCCTGGATTTAATGATGGACAAGACAAAGGAAAATTTTTTGCAAGGCTGAAGAAGTCATTAATCATGGGCTGAAGCAATCAACCAAGGGCATGGTTTTTGAAAGGTTTAGTAAAGCTTGCTTTCTTTTGGGTAGCATACAGAGCGATGCTGATGCATACTTTTGTTCATTAAACATCATAAAGGTAGATCACAATGCTTATTGTTTAATGTTGATGATATAGTGATAACTGGAAATAATGAGAAGATAATGACTCACTTGAGAAATTGGTTTAGCTAGGGAGTTTGAGATTAAGGATTTGGGAAACGTTGAGATATTTCCTTGGGATAGAAGTTGCCTAGATCAGAAAAAGGGATTTTTTTAATTTCTCAAAGAAAGTACATCCTTGATCTCCTTAAAGAAACTGGTATGTTTGGGATGTAAACCCGCAAGAATCACCTATTGAAGCCAATCAATAAGCTTTTCAACTGAGTGGGGAAGTTCAGTTGATGTTGGCAGGTATCACGAGATTGGTCGGGAGGTTGATTTACCTTGCCCATACTAGACCAGATATGCCTATGCTGTAAGTTTTAAGTGAGTCAGTACATGCATGACGCCTCGGGAGTCTCATTTAGAAGCTGTGCCATCGGATTCTAAATATTTAAAATCAAGCTCCTGGTAGAGGGACTTTTATTTTCTAAACATGGCCATTTGAACAATAAACAGGCTATAAGATGCGGATTGGGCTGGTTCTCTTTGATGATAGAGATCAACTTCAGGATATTATGTTTTTGTTGGATGGAAACATTGTCACTGAGAGAAGCAAGAAGCAGGCTGTTGTTGCAAAGGTCCAGTGCACTGAGCAGAATATAGAGCTATGGCACAAGAATATGTTGAACTCCTATGGTTTGCGCAGATTATGGAAGAGTTAAAGTTGGTTGAAACAACAAATAGTAATTCCTTGTTTTGGTGATAGTAAAGAGCCATCAGTATTATGAATAATCCAGTCCAGCATGATTCTGAACTAAATGCTTACCATAGAGAATTGATCGTCAGCTTTAAATAAAAGACGAAGATAAGTTTGAAGGGCCTCCTATAATAGCTTCAAAAGAGCAAACTAGCCGATGTTTTTCAAGCAAATGGGTTTGAAATAGAAACTGTTTCATCCTTTAGTTTGGCAAAGTTGATGAGTAATATCTAGCACCAACTTGAGGGGGAGTGTTGAAATCTTTGTAATTAAGTCAATATTTTCTTTCCTAGTTGAAATCTTTGTAATTAAAGTCAATATTTTCTTTCCTAGTTTAGGTTTATTATCTTTCCTAATTTAGGTTTATTCCTATTTAGATTTCTTTCTATATAGGAAGAATCTTGTGTATATATATAGTGGTGTAGAGATTGAAAATATAACACACAATAAAACAAATACGAAATATTCTTTCAACAGATTAATATTAATCAATTAACTAGCTAGTTTGCTATCCTTATATGCCGTTTGTCGATTTGATATTTCGTCGATATGGGATTCTTAATTATTTTGTTTTAAAGCCGAAACTCTTGCAAAAACTATGTAAAAATCCAATATATCCACTTTATATATATCTCTTATATCTTAACCTATGAATGGACTCTCGACCTTCTGTTTTTAAAGTTAAAAGTCCTGCAAAAACTATGAGTTAAAGGTGAGTCTCTTTTTAGTTTTTACCGTGTTTTTAGAATTGGTTTAATATTTTCAATCAATCAATAGGAAAGTGTCATTGGTTTGGTTGTTTGCTTTTAGTCACTTCATATTAGTTTATATTTATTTTTTTTTTATTTTTATGCAAATAAAAAAATTGAAATCTCTACACGATAAATACTCATCATCAAATCAGCTATGAAAAACTTTATTTGGCCACTTCTAAGTTCATGTCTAGTTTGTTTTCTTAATTACTAATTTTCACCTAAGCACATTCTTATTTCTTGATCACCGCAATATTACTGCCAATTGCTTCCTGCCTTCTCTCCAATGGCGTTCCTCCCTCTTGGAGATTCGTTTGTGACATCATCCAGACACTACAAGCAGCGAAGCTCAAAAATTCAAATTCACCTAATTTTGGTAGGATGATTACTTGCCATACCCTTAGCCCCATAAGTTTTTAATTTTTTTTTTTTTTTTTTTTTTTTTTTTTTTTTTTTTTTTTTTTTTTTTTGGTTACTATCTTTTAGTTGAGTATATCAACAATTTTTCTACAATTCAAATTATTTCTATCTTGCACTTTTTTGTTCAGGGGATCACTTTAATTCTACAACCTTAAGTGTTTTTTCTTATGCTCTATAATAGTTTTAGGGGGAGAAGCGTAGAGAAAGTGAGAACAGGACACAAAAAAATATCAAAATTTTCATTTACCCTTAATTTGTTTCCTTACTTGAGAGGATTTTTAGTGCTGTCATGCTCATATTTTCATTATCTTTTTCTCTTTTCATAATGAACACGTGTAATATGTATTCTACAAAAAAAAAAAAAAAAAAACAAAAAAAACCTAAAAAAAAAAAAAAAAAAAACCTATAATATAACAGTAATTTTGAGGATAATAATTATCATAATATGTTTGAGGAAGATAGTTACTTTAATCTTGCACGCCACAAGGCAATTATTATGATTATTATTGTTTTAAATACTAGGCAATTATAATTAGATAAGTTAAAAATAATAAACTACCAATAGAATATATATAAATAAATAAATCTTTTTTCTTAATTCAGTTGCTAAATTAAATTTAAAATTCTTTATCTTTTCTAAAAAGTATTTATATTTCATTCAATTAACGTGTAATTTAATTAATCTCAAAAAAATGATATATAGTGCAGTAATAAGCAACCCACGTGATGTGCAGATTTTCACCTAGATTTGAAATCGATATATAATGAAATTATTGATGGGTTTAGATTTGATTACAATTACTTAAACAAATAGTTCAACAGATTTGAAATAACTACAAGCATTAAAAGTATAAATAAATTATATACTTTTAAAATTGATGAATACTAGTTCTGCTTCCATCATTGATTTTAGCCCTCTCTAAAAAATACTTGTTACTTATTTCTTTTCTTTGTATTCCTATCTATTTCTTAACAATAGAACTCCTCATTTCATTATCTAGAGTGAATGTATGTTTATAGTTGACTAATTTCCTTCCGTATCACAATATGCGGGCTTATTTTTCATCCAATGTTCCTAAGCTATATCCCTATTTCTTAATTATTCATAGACTTCAATTCGTCTCTTAAAAACACATGAATTTTCATTAGGGTAACACAAAACTCTATTTATCAGTTTTTTCAGTCAACACCTAACAGAAAGCTGACATGGAATTTATTTTTTTGTAAAACATTTATTTTAAAAAATATCATATCACAAAATCTTTTTCTCTTCTCTTTTTCGCGTTTTCTGTCTCATGCATTTCTCTCTACTATCCACAAAATCTCTTTTTTGTATTTTCTATCAAGTGTCCATAAAATATCTCTTACATTTTCTATTAAGAACGAAAAGAACAAACCCAGAAATTTAAACTTCAAAATAATTTCTTTTAAAGTATAATCTACTGTAGCATTCTTTTAGGAGGCTAAGGCCATACCTTAGGCCATTTAGGAATTGAAACAGGCAAAAACAAAAGTTTTGATTCTAACTCGGGAAAGTCCAATTCAATTTAGAAAAAGTGAAATCTTTTGGTGTTAATGTGTATTTTTTTTTTTTTTTTTTTTGTTATTTTTTTTTTTTTTTTTGTCATGTATGAATTTTTTTTTTTTTTTTTTGTCATGTATGAAGATACAAACAGAGAGAAAGGAGAAAGTAAAGAAGGAGGTTTGTCATGCTACAATGTATGATTGATTTTGGTGCAAGTGATATTGGGAGGTTTTGGTGTTAGATCTAACCACCTAAGGTTTCAATTGAGTTGTGGCTTCATCGGCACAAAAAACAAAGGAGGGTTTGTTGCATTGTGGAGAGGAGCTGAATCGCATATGTCGAACAGAAGGAATGGTTCGATTAGTAGAGGATAAAGAAAAATCAAATTAAAATGAAGAGAGAGAGAAATTAGGAGAAATAAAAAAATTACTCCATCTGTTCTGTTTAGATGGGAAAATTTGAATTTGCACAAATATTAATGTGGCAATTAAATTGTAATTTTTAGCTATTTTTTTTCTAATATGCCCCTAACATAATATTAACTCCTACCCATATTTCTACGTGAAGCGACACATGGATGATAGAGATAAGGGATGCATTAATTTTGGATTGCATTATTCAAGAAGTGATTTTAGCGTGTTCAAAAACATTAATTATAAGTGAAAATTTACTTAGTGTGATTGAATCTCTGAAATTATTAAGGAAGTAGCAGCAACAGTGCAGCATCCAATTGCAAATTTGTTCACACACTAATATTTAGTGCCTCAGTTTTCTTAAAATATGTACGTAGTTCAGTTGTTTGTGGTGTACTTTATGAATACATTCATATGCTTACTTAAGATACATTAATATATTTTCATTTATTTGTGCTTTCTATTAACATATGTCTACATTTTTATGATTATAGTCCTATTTATCCACTATTGATATAAAGTTATTTTCAGATTTTGTGAACGTGCCCCAGTTTGACATAAATTTGTTCTCAATTTATGTATACTTATTCACTTTTTTTTATTATTAATGTTTCGAAATGACAATAACTTGAATGTGCATAAAAAAAAACCAAAAGAGAACAAAGAATTGAAAATGTATGCACAAATTGAGCAGTTGGTCAGTTCTTTTCTTGCTCACGTTGAGCTTCTTGCGTGTTAGGAACAAATTGAAGATGTGCTCACAGATTTCATTCATTTTAGTGCTTATTTTACGAATATTTCCACTTGTATTCATCAAAAGATGATTCTCAATAAAATAAACTCATTAAATGACTTTTAAGTCTTTGTCTGTCACCATCTTGTTATTCTCCCACTATTAAAGCTCTTTTAGAAACTAAATAAGGGTAATGTAGTCTTTTTAAATTGATATTGTTCCCAAAGTTATTAAATGGGGTAAGTTTTCCTATCTAAATAGAACACCCAAAATAGAAACTTTTTCTATCTAAATAGTACGGAGGAAATATTAAAAAATTTAACATAGAAAATCTTTCTCATTTTTTTTGTTAAAAAACATGTCCACGTCAACAAATTATTGACTGTTTGATTGAAACTGGTAAATAGACTTTTATATTACCCCAATGAAAGTTTCATTTGTTTTCGTAAAATAACTTATTAAAAAATATTTTTATAGAAAATATTTTCCAAATGACTTATTTTCCGTTGTTTGATTGTAATATTAAAATTTTGTTAAAAATATTAAAATCTTTATCTCATAAGTCCATAAAAATATTAATAATAATAGAAATTTTATAATTTAAAAATTTTATTGTTAAATATGAAATAATGCAAAAAAATTAAAAATTATGAAAGCCGTCGGTGGCCGGTGGTGGTAACCAATGATGGTCGGTAGTAAATTGTGACTAGTGATAGTAATTATGATGATAATAAATTAAAAAATATGAATTTATAAGGTTTACCAATGTCTGAAAAACATTTTACTCTCTCGAAAATGGAAAGTTGTTTTCCTTTAAAAAATAACTTAGAGCCGGTTTGAAACCAATGAATTTCATAAAATTTTATGGAATTCATTTGGAATCCAAAATATTGTGTTTGGAATAAAAAAATATATATATAGATTTGAATTCTACGAATTGAATTCTATAGAATTGGGTATGCTTAACTTAAATTCTACTAAATTGATGGAATTTGTAAATGAATTCCATAAAATTGACCATTAAAATATTTATTGACAAAATTAACCTCCACTATAAGCTCAAATATCTTTACTTTTTTTTCCTTTTTGTTTATTTTTTTTAATCCAATAATTACATTAGTTTTCCTTTTTTTTAGAAAATTTCAAACCAGTAATGTTATTTTTTTTTTCTTTTTGAAATCTAGTAATAGCGTCACTTAATATTACGGTGAAACTATAAAAATTGAGTACCAATAATTATTTTCAAATACAATTAAAAACAATAATAACATTCTTAATATTTTTTTCCAAATTAATTACTTAAATCAATAAAATTTTTTACATCAAATAAAAATAATTATTATGATGAATGCTACTACTTATATAATTAATTAATTACCGTGGATGTAAGTGTATTTATTTATATAACATTTATTATTTATATTCTAATAAAAAATGACAGGTTATTATATTGTACATAATAAATATAATTGGTGTTTATTATTTATTTTTGTTAAATTATTATGTCAAGAGTGGTATAAGAAATAAAAATAAATAAATTTTCATTTAAGAATTTATTCCAAACATAATTTTATGGAAGTCAATTAAATTCTTTATTTTCAATTGTAGAATACCAAACATGACAAATTCATTTGCAAATGAATTATTCAATTGTATGAATAACAGAATTTATTCCAAACATAATTTTATGGAAGTCAATTAAATTCTTTATTTTCAATTGTAGAATACCAAACATGACAAATTCATTTGCAAATGAATTTTACTTGAAATTTATTTACAAATGAATTTTACAACTATGATTCATTTGTTCAAAATAAGTTGTTAATTTTCCTTTGACTAAGAAAATATTTTTTATTGATTAATTTTTTTAAGCGCCCCAAATAATAAAAAATTTTAAAAAATATTTTCCTGTAAATTATTCTACATAAATAAATGAAATAGTGGGACAATTAAACAATAAGGGATATAATTGAGGTACTGCCGGTGAAAATGAGCCCAATGTGCAACGTTGAAATCTGCAAACATGCATAAAGGCGTATTTGGCAAAACTATGTGCACGTGTGGCCTCGCCGACATTTGACTTTTCTTTTATTTTAATTGTCCACATTCATTTATCCTCCAATTTCACCGGTGTCGGCTGTAACCGGTCATCCCTTCAACTTGTACGGCAAGTAGTTTCACGCCATTATTAATGGCAACCACTTTCTCACATTATAAGTGCCTGCTTCATTCAAGGCTCCAAAGGTAATATTTTCCACTTTTTTAAATATTGTATAAATTAATGAAAACAATGGTTTATTTCATTGTAAAGAGAATTGTTCCTCATTGTTATTATTAAAGTTTAAATTTAGTAAAATAATTATTTTTGAATTTATTAAGAAGGAATGTTAGGTTCGATTTTAGAACACAATTTTTAAATGCACAAATTGAATTTATAAAGATATCATTCAACTCATATATGGAAAATGGAATTTAATGTTAATAGACGAATAAATTGTTTCAAAAAATAAACTTAATTATTAATTTCTTTTAAAAGGGTTATTATTTAAAAATAGACAAATATAAATAGGATTAGATCAATGGTTCAAAGAAGAATAAATAAACGTAGGAGCCACTTAAATGTGTAAGCTTGACACAAATAACATGCCAAGTAGAGAGGAAGCTCAACTAAATAACCTCCATTCCAATATCATTAATTTATATTTCATATACTTAAATGATTTAGTAATTGTACAGAGACATATAAAGTTAACATGGTTGTAGGTAGTGAACTTTTGAATTTTTTTTTTTTTAGTTCGTGTGCAATGATTATTAGTTATTGAATTGATGTTATTTATACGTGGATATTTGAGAAGAATTTGAAGAGACAATTGATGCTATCAAAATTTTGACTCCAGAAAATGCTATCTGCACATAATTCCTTTATTAAGTGTTCACATTTTTTCAACAAAAATTATACTTTCATTTCTACCAAAATTTTGCAATAAAAATAGGAGGGCCAAATTTAAATTTTTGATTAGAAGGTAAAACTTGACGTTAGTTAAAAGAAATGAGTGAATTTTTGCCGTAATTCATTCTTTAATTATAGGTATAATCATTAATTTTATTTATGAGAATAAATTGGCATGACATATTTGACTTTCGAAGCAAATATTAAATTAATGCAATGTTGGGGGCAAAATAGAAAAGATTTGGCCAAAGATTATGGTTTAACTAACTCCTTAATCTATGTGCAAAGTTAGTCTGTATAAATGAATCGGAGGGAATA
This sequence comes from Jatropha curcas, assembly GCF_014843425.1. The sequence continues at coordinate 112,424 of NW_023591539.1, read as the reverse complement.
ACAATTTATTTGTCTATTATTTCAATAATCATGGAGAAATTTAAGAAGAATTTTTTTATTTATTTTCAATTATATATGTGAATAAATATAGTAAAAAAAGGAGATTAATTATTGATATATACAAGTTGAAATTTTCATCTTAACTTGGAGTTTTTCATTAACTAAGAAGTAGGAAATATATTGGATATTAAAAAAACGTGGTCAAAGGATAATCATTACAAGCTTTCCCCATGTTTTGATTAACATTACTATACTCAACATTTATGATTTAAGAAAATATCGTAAATACATTGAAAGTGAAGCACTGAAAAACAGAAATGTCTGAGAGAAAACTCTCTGACAAGGAGAATCCTAATGAAGACCCTAAAACAAAGAAAAGTTTTACAGCAAAGAAAAAATGGAAGAAAGAAATTTGTAATATTAAAAGCTTTTTGGAGATGATAATAGACTGCTGATTACATGAATTATAATATTAAAAGCTTTTTGGAGATGATTATAAACTGCTGATTACATGAATTATTTATAGCAGAAGGCTTTAACTAATCTTCCACAAAACTCTCCACTATGAACTATACTCACCAAAATAATAGAAACAAACTGACAGTGCTAAGAACAAGTCTTCACAAAAATTAGTAAACTTATTGACTCAGTAAAAAAGAAAAATTAAAAAATTAATTAAATCTTGCAGTAAGTTGCACTAATTTTTAATACTCCCCCTTAGTGCAAGCTTACTATCAACAACTCCAAGAGCATCTCGGAAAAGCTGAAACTTAGGCTTCACCAAAGCCTTCGTAAAAATATCGGCAACTTGCTCACTTGTACGAACACCTATCAATTCAATCTCTTCATTCAAGACTTTCTCCCGAATAAAGTGATGTCGCACTTCAATATGCTTTGTCCGAGCATGAAATATTGGATTTGAAGCTAATTTTAATTTTACTGCACTTTCGTTATCACACTTGATTGATTTTTACAGCATAATTAACTTGATGTAACATGTCCTTAATCAACCTCTTTAACCAAATGCACTCTTGAGCAGCCATGGTTGCTGCTACATACTCTGATTCTGTACTAGAAAGAGCCACAACGTCTTGCTTCTTGCTACTCCAAGAAATTACTGCTAAACCTGTATTAAAGCAATAGCCAGAGGTTGAGTGACGATCACTTGCATTACCCGCCGAATCTGCGTCTGTAAATCCAGCCAACAAAAATTTTTCACATCTCTTATACCAAAGTCCATGGCTAAGAGACCCTTTCTGTAACGCCCTATTTTTCCTGTGTTGCAATAGTAGTTTATCTGTCTGTGAATAGTACTATCGGTCCGGGAGTCGGTATTATTTTGGTCCAGTTGGTCCAGAAAAATTTATTATATATAGGTAATAGGGTCTATCACATTTTGGAGCATGCATGCATGGTTTTTCTGGGTAGAAAGTAAGTAATGAATTTTTTTGGAGAATTTTAAGAGAATTAGTGCGTAGTGGACTTAAGGTTGATACTTAATGAAGGAAATTAGAGGCAATAGTTGGTGGATGAAAATTTTGAAAATGGTGTTTAGATTAATTAAGGAACTTCGAAGAATTAAATTTTTAATTGGAGTCAAATTTGAGAATTTTGTTGTGTCATAATAATTTTTGAAAAAAGGAATTTAATTTGGAAGAATATTTGTAGCCCTTAGATATTAGATTTACATTCAATCCCTAGCCATCCAATTTTTTATGGAGTAATCATTAAATCACCTTCCATTATTGGGCACACTATCCTTCTTCTTTCTTTTTCTACGTCTTTCTTCTTCTTCTTCTTCTTTCTTCTTCTCTTTCAATTTTCCTTAGTAAAACACATCAAAATCACCATACAACATGAGTTAATTAAGACATATTAGAGATTGAACTAGAGAAGTAATATTTGGTACTAATTTCAAGGAATTTGGTGATTTTCCCTACTTGGTAAGTGGATTTTAAGGATAAAGGTTTTCTGTTGGGGTTTAGAGATTTCTTTAGCATATTACATGCAAATCATGCTCCACTTCTTCTTTTGTTTGTGTTTCCTTTGTTTGATTTTGAGTGCCCTTTACATGTAAGGGTGGAGAGCCTCCCCCAAGGATAAAGGGCAAGACCAGCTTGGAGCTTGTTAAAGCTTGGTTTGAAGGTTAAGTGCAAATTATAACTTTCACTTGTTTTAAGTTGTTTTTACAATGATTTGGCTTTTGCATGAATTTTGGGAATTTTGTAAATGTATTGGTTAGACTTGCTGAATTCATGTAGAATATGTTCTGCCCGTGAAGATTAGACTCGACCCCTTTATACTCCCCATCTGTTTCTGACTTCTTCATGAAAGTTTCAGCTCTATTTCTTAGCTTTCCAAAACATATTTTTATGTCTAATTCCAGTACTTATAGCTCAACTTATGATTTAAATACCAAAACTGGTTCTGTTATGGTGTCTTACCAGTATATCCGAAATCATTGCCCATTTTGACCACTATAATGACATGATTAGGTTCTTTGTTATTCATAAAAGTTGTTGTCCTGTGTCTTGAGAATTCTCTCGTTCTGGATTGGTTTCATTTGAGTGTTTGGTGAAGTAGGAATTCAAGAAACATTGGACTTGGTTCTGCTGAACTTGGACTTGGCTTCTGCTGAATCAGGTCTGATTGTTGGTCTGTGTTCTGAGAATTTGTTTGCTATCTTATACTCTTTGATCTGGCTGTGGGTCCCTTCTGAACATTTGTAGCATTTTGGGTTAACTTTCTAATGAATCTGATTTCATTCAATTTGGAGACCCATAACTCAAATTATGTGTTAAAAACCCAGCAGAGGTCAAGTTTATGAACATGCTGAAAAGTTCTTGATTTATGTACTTTATACTATATTACGTATATATATATCTCTAGTGTTTTGAGTAAAATTCTGAACTGATGAGTATTAAGAAATGAAGAGGTTTTGATTTAGACTTATTGCTTTTGTGAAAGAATGATTTTGATTTGGGCTCTACTATGCATGATTGAAACGTGGTATGATGATATGGATTTTCTTATTGTGAAGCTATGATCATATGATCAAATGCTAGGGTTAACAGCCTCTTATAAATAGGCGGACGCGCTTATTTGTGTGAATGGGGTGGTGCCTTTATAGGCCCACGATTGTGTGATGGGGGTGGTGCCTTTTCATAGGCCACGGTGGTGCTTTCCAATTAGGCCCACGAGTGTTGATGGGGGTGGGCGCTAACATAGGCCACGATCAAATCTGCTTTATGTCATTCTGTATGAGTAATGAGCTTAACAAAATGAAATTTTTATTGTTGCTAATAAAAGAATGAAGACATATTTGTATTTATAACTCTCATTGTTTCAAAGTATTTGAATTAATGAATGCGATTTCGTAAATTATATAGTTGAGTAATTTAAGTTTTGCCTGGCTATTGTTAATTAAATTGTTGGTTATTAGCACCACTGATTCTTCCACTCAGCGCGTTGATTTTTTATCACGCGCAGGTTAGGAAGCGGAGGGTGTTCAAGACAGAGGCACGAGCATCAGAGTAGAATATCACATCTTGGGTAGGATATTTTGTGAAATGGTGATTTTTGGCATGTATATAAATATGTGTTGTGAACGTTGGATATAAATAGTTTGGTCCTGTAAATTAAAGAAGTTATTGATTAGTTTAAAGAAATAACACTTAATTATATTTTTTTTGGTGTATGAATGATTAGAGTATGCGTATATTGAATGGATTTTAGAAGTGCTTTGTAGTATGTTGTTGAATTGGAAAGGGCAAGGCCAGCACACCTTAGGCAAATCCCACATCGGTTAAGTACGAGGGGGTGGTCCTATACATAAGAGGGGTGGTGCCTTGAATGGTTGGACGCGTTCTTAGGGGAATGTAGTTATCAACTCCCTAAGGAACAAAGCCGTGAGAGGGAATGTAGTTATCAACTCCTCAAAGCGGACAATATCCTGTGGGGCCCATGCGCTGCGCTGGCAACTCTGCTGGACGCGTTTTGGTGGTGAAATGGCTGGAGAGTTGGAAGAACTCGAGGTTAAGCGTGCTCGCTTAACGGAAATCCTAGGATGGGTGACCTCCTGGGAACAATACCTACCCAGGTGGTCCATGGCTAAGAGACCCTTTCACATAACACAATATTCTTTTTGCAGCATCTAAATGGGAAGTTCTTGGATTCTGCATAAATTGAGAAACAACAGAAACTGAGTATAAAATTTTTGGCCTTTTGATGGTTAAATAAATTAAGCACCCAATAAATTTCAAAATTTCTTGGCATCTTAATGGCTTCCCTTCATCTTTTTATAACTTGAGATTGGGCTCCATTGGAGTAGCCATTGCTTTCGACTCCCCCATGCCAAAATGCTCCGAGAGACTCTTTGCATATCCTTTTTGAGAAACAAAATAATCCAGGTCTGATTTTTCCACTTCTAAAGCAAGAAAACATCCAATTTTCCCTAGATATTTCATCTCAAAATGAATAGACAAGTCATTTCTCAAGTTAGAAATATCAAGTTCATTATCTCCAGTTATAATTATATCATCAACGTATAATAATGCTAGGAGGTGTAGATTTGATTCTAATTTTATGCATAAAGTAGAATCTGAAACTGAAAATCTAAAACCACAAAAGATGAGATATTGAGAGATTTTACCATACCATGCTCTTGGCGCTTGCTTTAAGCCATAGAGTGCTTTTCTTCAAGATCACCATGGGTTTGGAAATTGTTTCAGGAAAAAAAACCCCAAAAAAAACCAGGAGGCTGCTCCTACACTTCTTGATCCAGTTACTGTAAAGAAATGCATTCTTTACGTTCCAAGTTGCCATAATTTCCATCCTGTTGAAATGCAGGCAAGTGAGATAAGTGTTTCTCACAGTCCCCATCTTTGCTACCTTTGGGCCTTGAAACGTTTCTTCATAATCTAACCCATATTTGAGGAAAGATCCACGAGCAACAAGACAGAGCTGTTAAATTTGTCAATGGTACCATCCAATTTTTTTTTTCTTTAACCGAAATACCCATTTGCAAGTGACTGGAAACACGACTTTTCTGGTTAGGCACCAGCTCCCAAGTCTCATTTTTGTGTAGAGCTCAATCTCTTCTTGCATTGCTTCTTTGCCAATTGGGCAGCTTTTTCCCTCATAAAAACTCGTGGTTCTTCTGAAGTTAAACCCCTGTAAAAAAACATGAAGGACAGAGCCAATCTTAAGTTCCACCCTCAAATAATCTTGAAGATAATTTGATGGCGTTTCTATCTCCCCTCGTCGATCATCTAACCACTTGCTGCTCAGAAACATTTTCTTCAATACCCTTTCTGAATTGGTGATTCAGATTCCATTTCTCCATTTAAGGTGCTGATTATTTTCTTCCAGGAAAAAGATGATCCTAAATTAACATGAACCATCATCCAGAACAACCTTTTTGAACAGAGAAATAACGATGAGATTTTCATCAATACCTGCCGTACATCTCTTGAAGTAGTAAATTTCTCTTCGTTTCTGGATCCATACACCTCCAACCTTTCCTGTGAGAATCATAGCCTAACAAACACAGAACATTTTCCTTGCTTTCGGGTTCAAGTTTGGTTCTGTGAGCTTTGGGAACATGAACATACAAATGGACACCAAATACCCGAAGAATTCCACATTTTGGCTTCTCACATATACATCTCAAAGGAAGATTTTGTGTACCTGGCCAAGACGGCAGTCGGTTTGTCTTACATGACTGCATCACTAAAAAGCTTCTGCCCAAAGCTCGCGGGGAAAGGTTTTTGTCAATGCAAACCATGAAAGACAGATTGGAAAGTGAGAAAGGCAAGCTTTCTTTTCGGCAACTCCATTCTGTTGAGGAGTGTTGGACAAGTCATTTGCCGCCAGAACCAATACCATTGTCGTGACAATATTCGAGAGAAATCACCTGACAAGAACTCTCCGCCTTTGTTCACTTCTCCGAAGACATTTTATTTGCTTCCCTTTCCAAATTCTTTTTCAAACCGGCTTCCCTATGAACTCTATAAACTTAGATAAGAGCTTCACTTTTGTCTTTCAAAAATTTTCCCCCACCCCACGTGAATCTCGAGTGATCATCCCACCAACACCCATAAAACTGTATAACGATGTCGTCACTATTAACTCGATGGCTCATTGGTCCCATCAATCTGTAATGAACCAGCTCAAACCAACGAAGATTTATGATTTGACGTCCTCCTTGAAGAGGAAAGAACGATAGATTTTGGCCAAATTGGACAACCCTTGACAAATTACATCTTCACGAACATTCTTTAGAAATCGGAAAACCATCTACTAGCTTTGTGTGAAGAGATAGCTTGTGTGAAGAGATCTGTTGTAGTAGCTGATAGCCTACATGACCCAACCGAGCATGCCAGATTGCAGCATTATCGGTTTGGCTTGTTTTCTTCACATAAGCTTCTCCTGCCGACAAAACAAACAAACGCCCTTTCTTTTCTCCAGAAAAAATAACATCAGCTGATATTTCTTTTAAATTATCAAGAACTTTTACATCTTTTGGGCCAAATAAGACATATTTTCCGGATTCTGTATTTTGAGGAACAGAAACCAAATTTCTAGTCAAACCTGGAACATGATAAACATCATCCAACTTCACACCTTCTGTACCTGCAACATCAATTATAACAGCTCCTTCATTTGCTACTGGATGATGAGTAGAGTCATCAGCTGTTACAATGACCCGATCTCCATGGTGTTCATGCATTTCTGAGAATAAGGAGTCATCCCCTGTAACATGGTTTGAACAACCAGAATCCACAATCCACTTCTCCTTCTTTTGAGCTGGCTGTTGTTCAACTGCTTTAACAGAAAAGCAATGTTCCCATTTGAGTTAGTCATCTTCTCCACTAGCAAATGCAGCATTGGCCTTGACAAGTTTCACCCTGCAATACTTCCTGATATGCCCAGGTTTACCGCATCTGTAGCATGTGACAGATTTCTTCTCTTGTGGTTTGGCAACTTTTTCTTCAGTTGAATCTCCTTTTGCTGCAGAATCATCTTTGGTATTTTTGTTCCCATATGAATTCCTCTTATTCGGCTTTCCTTTTGAGAAAAGAACAGCATTTGAATCAAAACTTTTTGCCATTTGTTTTGCAAGAGCTTCTTGATTAGAGAGTAAATTCTCTAATTCTTCAACAGAAGGTTGTTTCGACCATCCTTGAATAGAAGTAATAAAGGGACCATACTCCTTCTTCAAGCCACAAATAAGGAAGCGACGTAGTCGGGATTCACTAATTTTCTCTTCCTCATCTATTTCTGAAATTTCAGAACAGATATTTTTAATTCGCAAAAAATATTCTGAAAAATTGACATACCTCCCTGTTTTTTAAGTCTGCCAATTCTTTTCCAAGAGTTTGCAGCCTTGCTGCTGTATTCTTTTTGGTAAACACCTTTTCCAGTGTTTTCCAAACTTCACTTGGAGAATCCATATCACGAACATGATCAATGTGCTCTTTGCTTATTGACGTTCTTAAAGCATAGAGAGCCTTTCCACATTTGATCTTCCACTTTCGTCGTAAATCGGCATTCTCAGGAGTCTCTGCAGGCGTGGTATCACTATCAGCCACCAATTCCCACAGATCCTGACCTTGAAGGTATGCCTCCATACACATTCTCCAGTACTTATAATTGCTACCTACAAGTTTCTCCATCCCATTCTGCATAATTCCGTTGTTTGCCATCTCCATTAGTGCAAACAAAAAAAAAACTTTTCTTTTAACACTCAAACTAAGTTGAATGACAGGCTCTGATACCACTTTGATAGGACCACGCGTACCATCCAACCCCGAATTAGTATGATATTGTCCGCTTTGGGCCAAGCCCTCACGGATTTGTTTTTGGGCACCTCTCAAAAGGCCTCATACTAATGGGTTGGCTTTAACTAATCTTCCACAAAACTCTCCACTATGAACTATACTCACCAAAATAATAGAAACAAACAAACTGATAGTGCTAAGAACAAGTCTTCACAAAAGATTAGGCTGATTACATGAATTATTTATAGCAGAAGGCTTTAACTAATCTTCCACAAAACTCTCCACTATGAACTATACTCACCAAAATAATAGAAACAAACTGATAGTGCTAAGAACAAGTCTTCACAAAAATTAGTAAACTTATTGACTCAGTAAAAAAAGAAAAATTAAAAATTAATTAAATCTTGCAGTAAGTTGCACTAATTTTTAATAGACCCTTCCGAGACAGATCAAGCAACAAAAAAGGGTAAAACATAGAGACAAAGTAGTAGGTAACTCCAGCCATGATTCGTACCCCAATAATCAGGGGTTTTAAGAATCTTTTCCGCACAAGGTGGCTCAAGGTATAGAGGTGGAGATGGAGGATGACCCTCTTGATGACCCCAACTTCACTCTATCCCCTAAATGATATCCTCATTGACAAATCCGGTTTGGTTCCTGAGGTGACAATATCAGAAGAGCTGCAGACCAGCCTAGTTAAAAAATGGTCCAAAGCAATTTTAATGCACTTATGGGGAAGGAGAATCGGTTATAAAGCTTTATGCTCTAAGATTAAGACCTTTTTTTCTTTTCAACAAATTCTTGCTTATCTCATTCTTATTGTTTTTACTTTAATTCTTTTATTTTCAAATACACTCTCTTTATTGTAGTTTAATAATAATATGTTAACACAATTTTGGTACTTGTTATACAATCTTTGTGGAAGATGCTATACTCATTCTTTATTAATTGTTTGCGATTTCGTACACTTGCAAAAAAGCCTGTCAGTGGATGATGCCTTCTTCTTCTTTCGAGTGCTGACATCGGAAGCATTCATTATAAAACATTGCTTGTCCATCTATCAACAAGCATCCGGCCAGCAACTTAATTTTAGTAAGTCAGAAACCCACTTTAGTGCCAATACTATAGTTGATATGCAGGATATTATTTGCAATCTGCTTAGTGTGAGCAAGGCAAGGCAGTTTTCTAATTATTTAGGACTACCATTTGTAATTGGAAAAAGCAAGAAGTTGGTTTTCAACTATGTTGTGGATAAGGTGTTGAAATGACTCCAAGGATGGAAGCGAAAGATGTTGTCACCGGTTGGGAAAGGGGGGGGGTTGGGGTGGGGGGGAAGAGGGGAGGAGATTTTACTGAAAACGATCGCCTAAGTGATCCCTAACTATTTAATGACCAACTGCAATTTGCGATACTATTGAGAAGAAGATGAATGGTTTCTGGTAGCACAATGGAGATAATGAGAAGGCTGGATCCAGTGGGCTTCATGGAACAGTTTATGCAGAATTAAAGATGATGAAGGGGTTCGTTTTAAGAGTTTATTGCTTTATTGGCCAAGCAAGGATGGCATTTGTTGTGTGACACTAATGCTCTAGTTACTCAAGTATACAAAGCCAGGTATTTTGCTGATAGTTCCTTTCTTGATGTCGAGCTTAGAAATAATCCAGGTTATATTTGGCGATGTGTATTAGCAAGCAAGTCTTTATTAAGGAACGGGTACTTGAGACGAATAGGAGATGGAAAGGGTACTGAGGTTTTTACCTCTCCATGGTTGCCTAACATTTGTATTCCTTATTTTGTTTCACCAAATACTATAGGCTTGGATGAAGTTTACGGAGTAGATTTAATGCCTCCAGTTCAAGGTGGGTGGGATATGGAAACCTTGCATTCGCTTTTTACCGTACAAGAAATTCGACTAATTGAACAAATCCCTCTTAGATTCTATGGAGTCGATGATGGCTGGTACTAGGTGTGACTCGAAGGGCATTCACATGGTCAAATCTGGTTACCGGTGTCTCTACAGTCTGTGGAACTATCAGACCCTGCTTACCTCAAAGTTTTGGCATAAGGATTGGTGGATTTATGTACCGGCCAAGGTTTTGAATTTTATTTGGCATCTGGCAGCAGGTTTCGTACTTGTAAAGGTGAATTTGATCAAGAAACGAGTTAATGTGGATTCTATGTGCACGGTGTGTGACATTGCCGTGGAGTCAACTGTGCATCTCTTCTTGCATTGTCAATTTTCGATAGCATGTTGGCAGCTGGCAGGTTTTGAATGGAGGATACAACATGGTAGTATCAATCGTTGGTACTGGAGGTGTTTGATAGTTGTGATAGAGAGAAAATTCGCCAAGTGTTTATGGTAGCATGGGAGCTATGACAGCTGAGGAATCAGGTTGTGTGGCGGGGCTATCGAAGGACAGCAGGTAGCGTTCTTCATTGTGCCTCTGTGTTTTTGCAAGAATGGATGCATGCTCAGCAATACAAGAGGTTTGTAGTACCTAGTGCTGCGAGTTCTATGATAAGTAGATGGCAACCACCACCTTATAATATTGTTAAAGTAAATGTGGATGTTGCATGGCATGAACCATGAGGGGTGTCATTTAAAGTGGGTATAGGCTGGATTGCTAGAGATATGCACAGCTACTGTGTAGGAGGTAAAACGAGATCATTATCTCATGTTACTAAACTAGCTATGGCAGAGCTTATAGGCAATAGAGAAGTGTTAAGCTAGCTATAGGGTAGGTTTGGTGGACTGAAGGTGGTGATTGAAAGTGACTGTTTACATGTTGTTCAAGCTTTAACTAGTTTTTCATTAGGTTGTTCTTCTCTTGGTATGTTGATTAATGATTGTAGAATTCTCACGAGAGAACTTTCTGCGACATCTGTTTATTTTATTAAAAGGTCATAGAATTAGTACACTCGTAATTTCAGTGAAAGCAATTATTATATCTGATTTGATGAAACGAGGGACTATTCCACCATTTATTATTTGTGATGTTTTACGCTCCAATATTATCAATATATAAACATTGTTGAGTGCATAATAAGAAATATAAATTATTGATAAATAACAAAAAGAATACAAATTAAATAACGAGTATTTACAGCAAAAAGTGATATGTGCAACGCAAATTATTAAATTATTAGTCGTAAATAAATATTTGAAAGTGCATATTAATTACAAAAGACACATTATAGAAATTGTTACACGATAATTTTTATAGGCATAATTTTTCATAATCAGGGAAGAAAGGGGGCGGAACCAAAAATTAGAACTTAAGAGGTGAAATATAGCTTTTTGAATATTAGCACACAAAATAGATAATTGCTCAAATTTCAATAATAATATTTTTATTAACGAAAAATTTTCCAGGGAGAATTGTCATACTAAATAAATAAAAATAATATATTATTGCTAATAAATAAATGTCTTCTTATTTATAAACAAAACTATTTAATAATAATTTTAATATTTATATTTTGTAACTATTAATAAATTTTAAATTAATGAAATCTACAAAGCATGTATACGAAGTAAAAAATTATTACAATAATGCCTACGGCATCTTGGCCTACCGCCTGCCCGAATCTTTTTACTTGCTATAGTCGGTCCAACCTACATTTGTCCGGTAAAGTTAATGTATTCTTTTTTTTTTTTTTTTTTTTAACAAGAAAAGTTAATATCTTTAGGCTTTAATGGAGAGAGCCTTCTTTCTACGTCTTGAATTTCCCACTTCCCTCCTCAATTTGTCATTTCGAAAACTTATCTTAATTTCGATTATTTGTGTAATTAAACCATAAGTCATAAAGTTTTTTTTGTCGTATTAGGGGATGAGGATTATCTCCTGATTCTATTCTATTAGAGCATCTACAGTATTAATGTGAACTGTGACCGATATATCATATGCAATAAGTGTGAATGGTAACGAGGCTGAATATCTATTTATAATTATTGAATTTTAAAAATTCCTCTTTAATGCATTAATTTTAAATCTTCTTTCATTCTCGTTTTTTTTTTCTTTTCTTTTCTTTCCCGGCCCACAAGTCAATGTGCAAAAAGCAATAAATATACATATTGTCTAAGAGACTCTCTATAATAAAAGTTGTGGTAAATGACGTATATTTATTATTTTGACATCTCAACTTGACATTGAAAATAGACATTACTATTAAAAAACATTTTTTAAAACATCTATTCATTTTTCTGATCTAGCAATTAAATAAATTAATTCACATTAGCATTAGAGATGCTCTAATATGAAGTAAAATAGAATGTGCCAATATTAACGTGTCTAAATGTGTATTTATAAACGTAAAATTTTGAAATCTCTTTCCAATATACTATCTTCTAATCCTCTTGCATCATCTTTTTTCTTTTCTTTTGTTGGTCCACAATTTAGTATGCAACATCGGTAAAGTGCTTCTGGGTCCATAATTTTTTAATAAACAACCGATCATTATAGATGAATAGATGTCATATTTGTTATTTAATTGTCATATTTTTTATAGATAGTAAGGAAATGTGTTATAAAAATTTAACTCATGTAATATTTAATTTTAGCATTTCATAAAAAATTACTCAAAATCGGCTAACAGCTAAATACTATTCAAACAACTAACAATTACTAAAATAATTAATTTTTTGAACAGACCTTAAATCGTAGGTATTGTTACCATTAGGATATCACTTTTTGAATTTTTGAAAATTCAAAAGATCATTAAGATCATTTACCACCTCAATTAATATTGGTGGTAAATAAGGGTGGCTATATTACGGTTTCGGGAATCGAATCGTCGGTTCGAACCGATCCCGAACCATAATCGGAACCGGTGGGAACTAAAATCGATTCGAACTAGAGATTTTCGGTTCAGTTCCGGTTCCAATTTTGATGAAACCGCAACCGACGGTTCCAACAAACCGGTTGGAATCGGATGGAACTGCCGGTTCTCCCAACAGGTTAGAACTGGCGGTTCTAGCCGTTAGAAACTGTCAGTTTTTTGTCTTTTTTTTTTAAACTTTGTTGTGAAATCTTTTAATTACCCCTTCCAACAATCATAAACGGCTACATAACGGCTAGTTTCAAGGGTATTTTTGGAAAAATAATTTTTTGGATTTATTATAAACACCTCATTTCATTTACAAATTCATCACAAAAAAATCTCTACTCTCTCTCTCTACTCTCTCTACAATATACTACACTCTACTCTATATTAATCTCTACTCTCTCTCCTCCTCTCTCTACAAATATACTTACACTCTACTCTATATTATTCTTTCTTCTGCTTACAATCTCTTCTTATTAAGATTTATTAATTCTCTCTATTTTTTTTTTATTTCAATTTATTCCAAATTTATCTTATTATCATATAATGGCAGAGTGGAGAATAAAATTCAGTTGAATAATTTTTTTAAAAAATAATAAGTTTTAAGTCTTTAAAAAAATAAATTTAATTGAAGCTTATTTCTTTTAACTTTTTTAGGTGTACTTTCTTTTTACAAATAACCTCCCTTCACACAATTTATCTAACCAAATTTGACAAACCCTGGTCCTTCAAAAATTAAAATTTAAAATTATTGCGATTTGCCGGAAAAACCAGTTGAAAACCGATCGGGAAACCGTCGGTTTGACACCGTACCAGAACCCGGAACCGAACCGGAAATTTTTCAGTTCGGTTCCGGTTTTCCAGTTTTTGGATGGAACCGGAAACCGCCGATTACGGAACCGTAGGCCATCCCTAGTGTAAACTTAAAATATCAACTATAAATTTTTGTATATAGCAAAAAAAAAAAAAAAAAGTACAAAACTTATATTTTCAATTAATTAAGATAAATTAATTTTTTTAAAATCTTAAAAACACTTAAACCGTCGGTTTTGACACCGTACCAGAACCGGAACCGAAACCGGAAATTTTCAGTTCGGTTCCGGTTCCAGTTTTTGTGGAACCGGAACCGCCGATTACGGAACCGTGGCCATCCCTAGTGGTAAACTTAAAATATAACTATAAATTTTTTATTATATTTTTAATTAATTAAGATAAATTAATTTTTAAAATTTAAAACTTAACTTATAATTGGAAGGGTGACCGCGGGCCAGTTTCTGAACGGGTCGGATCGAAATAACTAGACCGAAATAGGTCTAGAGTGGTCAGTTTCTAGAAGATTTTAAATTGGTTTCGATTCTAAGATTGGAATCAAAATCGATGGGAATTGATTGAACCCCTAAGAAAATTATTTTGAACTGCTCGTTTTCAATTAAAAGATAATAAAAGAATAAAGATAAGGAATCAAATTCGAAGCAGTTGGAACTGAAATTATGACGAGAACCGGCCAAGTTCGGCAAGTCCCGGTTCCTTATCTCAATGAACCGAAACCATCAATCCAGTGAACCGGTTAGGCTAGTATGAAAAGTAACAATTTGGAGGATTTTTTTTTTTTTTTTTTTTTACAATTAATCAATCAAAATATAATAAAATATATAATTTAGAGAGTGAGGTCCAATTGCGTGTTTTGATTGTTGAAGTCAAACGCCCACCATTTCCAATAAAAAAAAAAAATAAAGTCCACCATTTACCTATTTGACAGCTCTCTCCGCTCTTCTTTCTTGCTTTCACTTCCTCTTCTTCACGGACCGTTACCAAATAGTTTTTATTTTGCTTCCTCTCTTTACCTTTCTTTCTTCTTTCTCTTCAACTTTCTTCATCAACAAAAATGGCTGCAACAATCTTCATTTCATTCTGATTTCGTGAAGCTGTCTTGTGTTCTCAATTTACTATTAGATGGCTATGGATACCCAAGATTTATTATGGGTCATAGTTATTCTTGTTGGTTTATGCCTTCAAGCTCAAATCCTTCATTGTCAAACTCAAAACTTAACCTGCGACGGAAATGATTTGAAAGCTTTACAGGATTTCATCAATGGCTTGGAATCACCAATCCAAGCCTGGGAAACAAATTCCTCATCTTCAAATTGCTGTAACTGGTCAGGCGTAACTTGCAACCCTTCTTCTTCTAGAGTATTTAAGCTTGAACTTCCAAATCAAAGATTGACAGGGAAAATTGTAGAGTCATTGGGAAATTTGGATCAGCTCACTACCCTAAATTTATCCCGTAATTTTCTGAAAGACTCGCTTCCTTTCTCTTTGTTTCAGTTGCCAAAACTTGAAACCTTAGACTTGAGCTTTAATGACTTTACTGGTTCAATCCCACGTACCATAAATTTACCCTCTCTGTCTCTTCTTGACATTTCGGCAAATAATTTAAGTGGGTCAGTTCCTACTCACTTGTGTGAAAATTCAACCCAAGTTAGGGTAGTTCGTCTGGCAGTTAACTTCTTCTCCGGTGTCGTTTTACCAGGTTTAGGCAAGTGTGCTTCCTTGGAGCATCTTTGTCTTGGCATGAACGATCTTACTGGTGGAATAGCTGAAGATATATTTGGGCTGGAGAAACTCAAGTTGTTGGGTCTGCAAAACAATAAGCTTTCTGGGCAGTTAAGCAATGGAATTAGCCAATTACAGAGTCTTGAAAGATTGGATATTTCATGTAATAATTTTTCAGGTACTATACCAGATGTTTTTCATGGTCTGGCCAACTTTAAGTATTTCTTGGGTCATTCTAATGATTTTCATGGTACAATACCTCTCTCTTTGGCTAATTCTCCTTCGCTTATATTGCTAAATTTGAGGAATAATTCATTGGAAGGTGATATTAATCTTATTAATTGTTCTGCCATGATTAAATTGAATTCGCTTGATTTGGGTTCTAACAAATTTAAAGGAGTTTTGCCAGATAATCTTCCTTCTTGTAAGAATTTGACGAATATTAACCTTGCCCGGAACAATTTCAGTGGTCAAATTCCAGAAAGCTTCAAGAATTTCCAAAGCTTGTCTTATCTTTCTCTGTCAAATTCTAGTATCCATAATCTTTCATCTGCCTTGCAAATCTTGCAGCAATGCAAGAGGTTACATACTTTAGTCCTCACCTTGAATTTCCGCGGTGAACAATTGCCTGCTAATCCTAGTCTCCAATTTGATAACTTGAAGGTACTAGTTATTGCTAGTTGTAGACTCACAGGATCAATACCCTCTTGGTTGAGGAATAGCACTAATTTGCAGTTGCTAGATTTGTCATGGAACCATTTGGATGGAACTATTCCAATCTGGTTCGGTAGTTTTGCCGATCTCTTTTATTTGGACTTATCAAACAACTCGCTTATTGGGGAGATCCCAAAGAGCTTGACTCAATTGCCAAGCCTCATCAGCAGGAATATCTCATTGGTGGAGCCTTCACCAGATTTCCCTTTTTTCTTGAAAAGGAATGAAAATAAAGGGGCATTGCAGTATAATCAAGTTATGAGCTTTCCACCAACACTGGCTCTCAGTCATAACTTACTTGCAGGATCAATCTGGCCAGAGTTTGGGAATTTGAAAAAGTTACATCTTTTGGACTTGAAATATAATAAATTATCTGGGCCAATACCAAGTGAATTATCAGGGATGACTAGCTTGGAGATGCTGGATTTGTCTCATAATAATCTTTCGGGGAACATACCTTCATCCTTGGTAAATCTCAGCTTTCTATCTAAGTTCAATGTTGCTGATAATAATCTCAGTGGGAAGATTCCTATTGGAGGTCAGTTTCTGACTTTTCCTAACTCAAGCTTTGAAGGTAATGATCTTTGTGGTGACCATGGTACACCTCCTTGTGCAAACACGGAGGTAATTCTGCGTGAAGCACCCATGAAATCAAGAAGGAATAAAAATATTATTGTTGGAATGACCGTTGGTATTGTACTTGGGACAGTTTTTCTTCTTGTTCTCATGCTCATGATTGTGTTGCGGGCACACAGCCAAGGAGAGATTGATCCTGAAAAAGAGGGGGTTGACACCAATGATAAAGATTTGGAGGAAATCGGATCAAGGTTAGTGATTTTGTTCCAAAATATGGAGAACTATAAAGAGCTCTCCTTGGATGACCTTCTGAAATCTACCAACAATTTTGACCAAGCAAATATCATTGGCTGTGGGGGTTTTGGTCTAGTTTACAGAGCCACACTCCCTGATGGTAGGAAGGTCGCAATAAAAAGGCTTTCTGGTGAATGTGGTCAGGTGGAGAGGGAATTCCGTGCCGAAGTTGAAACCTTGTCAAGAGCTCAGCACCCAAACCTCGTCCATCTTCAAGGGTATTGCATTTTCAAAAATGACAGGCTTTTGATATACTCTTACATGGAAAACAGTAGCTTGGATTATTGGTTGCATGAAAAAATTGATGGACCATCCTTACTTGATTGGAATACCAGGGTACATATTGCTCAAGGGGCTGCAAGAGGGCTAGCTTATCTGCACCAATCATGTGATCCCCATATACTTCACCGAGATATAAAGTCGAGTAACATCCTTTTAGATGAAAATTTCAAAGCCCATTTAGCAGATTTTGGTCTTGCAAGGCTCATATTACCTTCTGATACCCATGTGACAACTGATCTTGTAGGGACATTAGGCTACATTCCTCCAGAGTATGGCCAAGCCTCTGTTGCTACCTATAAAGGGGATGTATATAGTTTTGGAGTTGTTCTTTTGGAGCTTCTTACTGGGAAAAGACCAATGGACATGTGCAAGCCAAAGGGATCGCGGGATTTAATCTCTTGGGTGCTTCAGATGAAGAAGGAGAACAGAGAAAGTGAGGTCTTTGATCCATTCATTTACGGCAAGGACAATGATAAGCAATTACTATGGGTTCTTGATATTGCTTGTCTATGCTTGAATGAATCCCCAAAAGTGAGGCCTTCAACAATGCAGCTGGTTTCTTGGCTTGACAGCATCGAGATCACGACATAGCTTCTGCTATTAGTTAAGACAGAGTGGAGCTGGAGACATTCACATATGGTCAAGTTATACGAACCCAAATTCATTGGTGCTTTACTTATGAAATAGTTATCCTGTTGTAAATATTACTTCCATACTTTGTTTCTTGAAGTTAGCTGCTCTCGACTGTTGGAAAAGAGGGAGCTAAGACTCTAACCAAGCTGAGCTAGCCAGTTACTTGAGATTTTGTAATTTTTTACAATGAAGATCAGTTCTTACTTTTCATTGAAGAGAAACTGTTTACACACAGCATGTATAAAATAAAATTTCTGATTTTTCTTTCTTTTTTTTTTTTTTCTGATTGTAAATGTTCATCTTTTTTCCTATCTTCTGTGAAACATTTAGCAGGCAGCTACTTTGTAACACCTTCAAGTTGGCATAAATGGACAAGTCTCATCTACAAATGCTATTTTCAGAATTTTGTTCCAAGAACTTCATTTACTTAATTGTGATGGTTTTGGATTTGTTCTTTTCTAATTCAATGTATCGTCTTATCCCAATGTCCTCGTGTTTCTGCCTTTTTAACTTTTGACTTTTGGTGGAGTTAATATGGAAAGATTGGCTGCTCCCATTAACCTATCCATAAGTATAATTTTCTGACTTTAAAAGTTTTGGTGAAAGCAGCCGTTTCTGAAAATTTGGATAGACCAATAGACATGCTTAGCTTTGTGCCTCACTTGAAAAGCTTTTTTTTTCCTTTACAAGACAAAACATTAGATAAATTGGGGGCTGAGCATAACCGGTGGACCGGACCGAATCGAAATAAACTATTTAATTTGGTTTTTCAAAAATTGGTTTGATTTCAGTTTTAACCAAAAAAAAAAAAATGAAGATTGAACCAATTCATTGCCTCAAGAACCAGTTAATACCATTGTATGAAATTAACCTTGCTGTTTTGAAAATTTTCCCTATTTAAAGCTTGGGTATGAAGTCAAACCAAATATTTATTCATCAAATCAATTTTCAACCAAAGATTTGAATTTAAATCACAAATCTAATTTCCAAGATTGAAGGTTGTGAAAGAGAAATATGATTTTTTTAGGTGGGAATCCATAATCAATCGTTTGACAATTTATCATCTATTTGACAACGTTTGCTTTCTTTCTCTGCTACCTTTTGTACGAGAGTGATACTTTTAGCCTACTATTTAGCATGGGAATAGCACTCATTAGTCATTTTCTTGCAACATAATTTATTTAAGGCATCATTTCATATATAAGAGTTTTTTTTTTTAACAAAAAAAAAAAAAAAAAAAAAAAAAAAAAAATCACAAACCTCTAATTTCCAAGATTGAAGGTTGTTGAAAGAGAATTATGATTTTTTCTAGTGGGAATCCATAATCAATTCGTTTTGGACAATTTTATCCATCTACTTTGACAACGTTTGCTTTCTTTCTCTGCTTACCTTTTGTACGAGCGAGTGATACTTTAGCTTACTAATTAGCATGGAATAGCACCTCATTAGTTCATTTTCTTGCAACATAATTTCAATTTAAGGCATCAAATTTCATATATAAGAGTTTTTTTAACAAAAAAACAAAAAAAAAAAAAAAAAAAAGAAAGACTACTAGGCATTCGTCAATTTGTTGACATTCTTGATTTAAGACACCTCTATTGGCACTGGTGGGAGCCCATTCTTCTTTCTGGAGGCATTTTTTTTTAAAAAAAAAAAAAAAAAAAAAAAAAAAAAAAGAAGACTACTAGTGCATTAGTCAATTGTTGACATCTTGATTTAAGACACCTCTATTGTGCACTGGTGGGGAGGCCCCATCTTCTTTCTGGAGGATCATAGGATTGCTATAAGTCCACTTTAACAGGAGAGTCAATATTCAGACATCATACATAATAGGATGGACTCATGGAGAGAATTAATATTTAGACGTCATGTATAACAAGATGCACTAATAAAGAATTAAACCCTGACCATTAAGGCAAATGACAAAGCCTTTACTAGGCAACAACCTCAAGTGGTCATAAATAAGAGTAGTGCTTATGAAGTCCCATTATTTTTACATTTTCTACTCATTCCCCTTTTTTATCTTTAAGATTGTTTATTCATCTCATTTGAGGTGGCATGATATCATTGGTGATCAATGAATTATGACAAATAATTTGACACCATTTGGCCAAAAGATTAAAACAGTAAACTATAATTACAAGCACCGAGAATATAAATACGTGTTTCCTCGTTAATCAAATATGATCTTATTAATCTTGAACTTTGTGTGAGTTACAGATTTTGTGTTCTAGTCTTCCCCACCACAATAATTTTCATCAAATTAGTAAATCAAGGGAAAAACTATTTCTATTGTGTAGCTCGTAATATTATTTCGGTCCATTCAATCTTCCTATAAATTAAAAAAAAAAAAAGTCTTTCCCTTAAACTTGAAGGACCTGTTTAACTTTTTCTTTTCCCAATGTTAGCAAATATTTTTAATTATATTTAATGGAAAATTTGGGTGAATTTTTATCTTATTGTATTAGTAACAATTGTCTAATTCAATGGGAACATAAATATGCCCCTAAGAATTTCTTAGAAAGGGCTTAAATAAATAATTGAGAGCTAATTTTATATTACTAGTAAAGTATTCAATTGTGAGTTGCATGTGTTGCTTTTCCTTTTAGATATTTGTTATTTAATTTTCAATTCTTTTGTTATTTATCAAAAATTATAATCAATCGTTATTTTAACTTCCGGTAAAAAATAATTGAACACAATAATTAATATAATATAATTAAAATAATAAAATAATTGATAATTAAATAAAATATTTAATACAATTTGGTTTTCTTCCATATTTATATTTTTTCTGTAGAATTTAAATAAAACTATTAATAAATCCAAAAATTAAATATTCATAACTACTTATAAAATTCGATTTTGTTATAGGATAAGAAAATATTTATTCAACAATAATAATAATAATTTTGTATAAAAAATAATAATTTTCTATTAAAAGTAAAAAATAATAATAATTATAAAAATTAAGTTAAGCTAAATATTAAATATATGAATCGTTAGACTTAAGATTATAAAAAACAAAGTAAGATTTAAAGAATTTGAAAGTTCAATTATAATTGATAATGAATAATATTGATAGCACAAAAAATAACATAAATATCAAACTAAAATTAATAAATAAAATAAAATTAATACATTAATTATTGACAATAATAAGTCGAAAGATGAACGTTTGACGTGCGTTTTACATAAAAATATAACAGAAATTATATAATAAATATAAAAATAGACATAAAAATATTTTACAGTTAATTGGACATATTAGATTGATAATTGATTTAAAAATTTTATTATATTATCATATTCAAATAATAAAATAAACGGAATAAATGTAATATGTATCTATATATGATTTTTTTTTTTAAGTTAATGTCTATAAAATTTGAATAAGCTTCGGTTAAAAGCAATAAAGAAAAAATTGATAATAACCCAATTAACAATTTTGAGTACATAATCATATATTAACTTTTTAGAAAATAAATTATTGGTGAAAACTCTAGTCAAAAGGGTTCGGACTCGGACTCGAACTCGAATTCAAATTTTTCATATTAACGAGAAGACTAATCAGATGATACGTTATTGACAAAATTGAAAAGCTACTAATTCTATTTAAAAATGGATTTTAATATGGAAAGAAGTACTTGGGATTCCATGGCATGTGATGCTTTTTGTTGAATCAAACGTCTGTCGATGTGTAAAGTGTAAACATAAGGAGCTATAAACAATTTTTGGTCAATAACTCAGGGGGGTGCAAAACCTCCAAATTCTTAGTCAATATCTGCTATTGTAGACTAATAAGCCACTTGTGATGTGGTTTTTTCCAATTGAAGCCTTGACTATATCCCATTTCAAAATTAAGAATTTCGATATTTCATTTTTAAAATTTTAATTTTGAGATTAGAATTTAGTATAAAATGTCGGTTCAGTTGACAATTAGTGCGAACTGAATAAATCAAATTTTATATGAAAGAAATAATCAAATATTCAATTCGATTTCGTGGTTTAAATACTCTTTGGAATTTTAAGAAAAAAAACTTAATTTTTGGATTAAATTAATTTAATTTTTAAAATTATTTAAAAATAAACTAAACCGAAAAATTAAATTAAATAATTGAATTGATTTTATTGATTATTATCCAACCCTAATTCATGTGCCTGGTCAACTCCGGCAAGTGTATGATATGAATCATAATTAATTGACTTTTTGTTTTTCGTTCTTCCAATTTTCTCATGCACTTCATGACATGTTTTCGGTCTATTTAATAGATTTTGTGTGAGATTTCAAATTTTCAATAAATGTGAATATAAAAGTCAAACAAAGGCTCTCTATTGTAACCTAAACTTCATGCCTAAGTCTCACCAATTGCTAAAAAACGGTGTCTAGAGAGCATCCAATTCTGAAGCGTTGTACCTATCATTTACTTTTTAAAGTCAAATATTCTAATTAATTTTAAAATGTTCTCCCAAAATATAAATTGTTTAAAATTTTTTACAGAAATTAAAGAAATAATAAATTTTCCTAAATTATAATAAAACCAATGATAATTTTATTAAATTAATCTTTATCTAAAAATCAAACGTAACTTATGAAGATAGTTATTGTATTTAATATAAATAAGAGTGGTATTGAAACAACAGTATGTATTACTCGTTAAAATATTTAAAATGATTTATATTTTGAATTAAAATAATCACTCAAAAAGATATGTGAATATTATTGATAATAAAAAAGAAAACTCTTATCTCAATTCTATAGCTACTCATTCGAAGTTTGATATTATATTTATTTCTTACGATTTTACACTTAAATCTAAATTCATATTGATTTCAATTAATTATCAAAGGATCCTACTCTCTGTTCTAAAATATAAGTCATTTTACGGTAATAATTTATCCCAAAATATAAATTATTTTGAATATTTTAAGGAGTATAAATAATTTTTTTTCAATTTTACTTTTATTTATATTAAATATAATGTAATGATGTGAGATAGGAGTACCAATGTGGGATAAAGGATAATTTGGTCAAATTATTATTAATTTTGTTAGAATTTATGGAAATTAATTGCTTCTTTAATACCCATTTAAAAACCTTAAATGACTTATATTTCAGAACACAAGAAATAATATTTTACATTTTAATTAGTACTCAGACATTGCATTTAATGATAAATTTTTTTTTAATTATTTCTTAACGATGAAAATAAATATTGTTTGAAGTTGCATGTTCTCATATTAGGATGATAAAAAAAATTAGGGTTTAATGTTAAATTATAATGAATTCTTTGAATGTTATGAAAATTATATACACAATAATTGGTATGAAGTATAGTTGAACTTTATGATGGTTCTATATTAATTTTTTTAGGGAAAAATGTAATTATTTATTATTCAGTTAATTGAGAGTTTGTGATATATTATTGTCCAATAAGAGTGAGGGGGTGGGGGAGATGTAATGTAAATATCCATACTTTATCTTTTGGTATAGTAATCAAGTGTATTTAAATATTTTACATTTTTTTAATTCTATATACTTCTTCTAAAATTTTCAATTTTAGAGTAACCTTATAATATTTGTAAAAGTTTATTAGCATACATAAAATTTTAACCTAATAATTTCATTGAAAAAAAATTATTATCAATTATTAGAAAGCAAAAAAAAAAATGTGTTAATTAGGGTAGTAAGCGAACTTAATTAAGTTATATTAAAAAACGAAAAAATAATAATATTTTATATTATCAAAATATGGAAAAACATAGGATTCATTTTTTTAATGTACATAGAAAAAATTGGATGAAATTAACAGAATATATGCGCATATTCTCACCCACTGTATTAACTAAAATTCTTACTAATAAAATAAATTTAGGTTAATTTTGACAAAATAAAAAAGATTGAATAAAATTAAAAAAACATTCAAGCCTTGGATACTTGTGAATATTAGGTTTCTATTTTTTAAAAAATTTTCAAGTGTTTGAATTTTTTTTTTTTTTTTTTTTTTTTTGGTTTTTTTTTTTTTTTTTTTTTTTTTGGTTTTAATCATTGGTGCCCGAAGCCCACTTGTCCGACTATTCCAATTTCGCATGATAGGCCAATAAAGGGGGTAAAGCGCTTCCTCCCAAATGTTTAAAAGAACTCCATATCTAAGGTTCGAAACTCAAGACCTCTGACTAAGGGAGAATCCCTAGGATTTCTGTCATTCTTTCTCACCCTTAGGGTAGTGTTTGAATTTTTTTACTTTTGCTCGCTTTTGTATCAGAATGAAAAAAAAAATTACAATTAATTATTTGATTTGTTAAAAAGTTACATGCATTTGACCAAAATTTTATTTTTTTGATAACTAAAATGAATTATTGAACTCAATAAATGATATCAAATATAAATATCCATTCAATTCATCTATTATTTTTTATTTTTAAAAATTTTTTATTATCCCATATCTCTTTTCTTAAAAAAAAAGTCTGAAAAATTGCTTTTAATTTTTTTTTTTCAATTCCAAAAGAAAATAAAAAAGGAGAAAAAAAATAATAAAAAAAGTAATAATCTAGAAAAATAAACAAAGCAATAGAGTAGGGTAAGACTACAGCACATATTTGAAAATTTCCCTACTAATACTGAACCTTTTTTCAACATTAGATTTAAACTAGTTAGACATATACCATTAGATTTCAAATTGATCAAATGACCTGTTACTTATAGATTGGGTTATCAAAAGTTGAGCATTTAGTTTTTTATTATTAAAATACAAAAAACTATTTAATTGTGTAAATTAAAAAAATTATTTTCAACACAACTATAATTCTATAAAACATAAAAAAAATTCAAAGATAAATAATTGTCTAATACTTTAAATTCATTTACTCAAAATAGATTATTTAAAGTTTTAATAAATAATTATAAATTTTTATTTTCTTATTATTAAAACAATTATCATGTATCATGTAATTTAAATTATATTAAACATATAATGAGATGTATATATTGTAATTTAAATTATAGTTAAAACATATAATGAAGATGTATATATATATATATATATATAATATATAATATAACTCTCCATTATATGTTTAAATATAAATTTTTTAATATTAAAAAACATAAATTATATAAACTCTAATGCTTGACTTATTGAATCTCTACCCTTATAATCTTATCATTACACAAGTTTAAACTATATATTGTAATAGTTAATAATCAATTGTTATCTTAAATTCATTTCAATTTTTTTAAAAACAATCCAATATTAACATATTTTGCATAATATTTATTTAGTTATTGAAAAATATCAAATTATAAACAACATACATATAATATATATAATATAGTATATATATAATATAATTATATTATTATATATTATTTAAATTTACTAATCTTTAAGTTTATCAACTTGATTAATTTATTTTCATTATTATATATTTAAATTTACTAATCTTTAAGTTTCAACTTGATTAATTTTATTTTCATTATAAATTATATTTTACATTTTAAAAAATAAATTTTTATGTCCTCATTTAGCTTTTGAATAAATTTTGTTTGGTTTAGAATTTATATAATATAAAGTCCATGTATGATGAAGTTATAACATTCAATTTTTAAATTAGAATATAGAATTGTAATTAATATATTTTTACTAGTTTCTTAATTAAAAAAAATTATGCGTGTAATAATTTACTTATTCATTATACTTGTAAAGGAAAATTTGTATGTACATGAATTTGAATTTTTCTAGATAATTTTATATTTATCATTAGATAATATTTTATATAATATCTTATTATAGGATAGAAGATAGATGTGGATAAAGAAAAAATAAAGTTAGAAAATATATAGATAAAAAATGGAATAACAGGTTGAGTAACCTATTATATATACACGTGTCAATTAATGAGAATCCTATATCAATACAGAATAATTACTATTTGTACAGTAGTAAAAGTCAATTAAGTAAAACAATTCATTTTGAATTTTCTAATGAGAAATGTTGACTAAATGCACTCAACTGTAAAAAACTATTAGTTCAAAAACTTAATTATAAATTTCTTCTATTTTGGTATTAAATTTAAAAAAATAATAAAATTTAGATACCAAAAATGAAATTAATGGTTTCAATGTTAATATGAAAGGCTTCTTAAACAAATACAGTAACCCTCAGGATTGGTAGGCAGTGATGAACTCTTGGAATGAATCAAATTAGCTAAGGAGTGTGAGTTTTAGAAAATTATAGAAATAGTTAATATGTTTGATATGTACAAGGGTAAAATTGAAATTAATTTAAAAAATTAATTAATTAATTAAACTACAATTGCAATTGTACAGTTATAAAGAATGATTTTTAAATTAATTTTTTTGGGATTGACCTTTATAAAAATAGAATATAAATTATTATCCAAAAAGTTGTAAGCCATTGCAAGTTTAGCTTAGTGCAAGAATATTAGATTAGTTTGTGGAAGATTATTAAAAAAAAATAAGAGTAAAGTGTGAGTGGTGGTGGACTTAATTACTATATAATAGAAGCACTTAAGCATTTAAGCACTTGGTTTTAACTTAAATGATTTTAACCAATAGGAATATTCTGAAATGGGATCCACTTTATTACCAATTAATTTATTTAATTAGTTAATTAATTTTCAAACAATAATAATATTGATTGTCACTTCCACTTTGCACCAAAAAAAAAAAAAAAAAATAATTAGATTGTCACTAATCCAACTATTGCACCAAAAAAAAAAAAAAAAAACTCATTGAAATCACAGTAAAAAAAAAAAAAAAAAACTCATTGAAATCACAGACAAAGCATGCTTCTCCACCTCCTTTCAGCTGGCAACAACCACCATCACAAATTCCCCACTCATAATAATATTAATCATTTCATTCAACACTTTCTCATCATAATAATTATTATTGGAGTGGATTAATATTTTATTTAATTGTAAGTTATGCTCAAATATACTACTTAAAATATTTATTTTTTATTAGAACTAATTAATTTTTCTGTTTATCGTTATTATTCTAATGCAAATATTATTTTTAAAACAAATATAAGTGTGGTCGAAAAGACTCGACTTTGAAAACGTCCGCTATTTACAAAAATAAAAAGATCAATCAAACCATCAGCTGACTGACAATTATGATAAAAATATTTTTTTATCGAAATTGAGCCTATAATTTTATTTAGACAAAATGTTCCACTAATGTTACTAAATTCAAATAAAGAACCAATGGCCTCTCATGGAGTTTGAATTGGCTGGCAATTATAATATCAATGAACCAAAATTGATCTATAAGATAAGTTACTATAATGAAATGATAATGATGATATATACATAGAGAGAGCATCATTTGGAAAGCTACTTGTCATAATCTTTCTTCACAACTAATACAAAGAAAAAGGAAATGGTTAAAAGTTAAAGATATGGTCACCAAATATCATTTAATGTCAAGGCAGCACAATACTGAAATGAGACCAGAAAAAAGATGAATTGACCACTCTCTCAAGAATCTGCTTTCTTCTGTTATAATTTCCTTATTGGGAAGATTTTCTAAGGCCATACGATTAAGGCTACTTCTGGAAAATTTCTCAGTGGAGGCAAGTGGATCTTTATAAGCTAATTTAAAATTAAAAAAAAAAAAAAAATTAAAATTTAAAAAAAAAAAAAAAAAAGCGATTTTAGCTAATTTGACTAAGTGCCTGCTTTGATTGGTCTTTTGCTAGCTGTCCATGTGTAGAGAAAAAAAAAAAAAATACTCAATCAAAATTTGAAAAAGGAGAAAAAAAAATTCTAATTCCTTGTTCTGAAAGTGATTTTCTTTGAATAATTTGATTTTGAAGACAAAGTAATCTGCCTATTTTACTAAATTCAATAGCAATTGTTTGTAATTTAACTTTTGATTTTTGAATTCAGTCAAAATGTTCATTAATGAAAATTTAAATTTAAAAAAAAAAATAGAAAAATAGAGGGAAAAGGCAGTTAATGGATAATTTTCATGGTTAAAAAAACTTGTTAGAATTCCAATAAAATAATATGTTAGATATTAGACTTACCTTCACTTTATGTACACCAGATTAATTCAATAAAAGTATTCAGTACAATGAAACTATCTATGTTCACCGACAAAAAAAAAAAAAAAAAAAAAAAAAAAAGACAAAAAAAAAAAAAAAAAAAAAAAAAAAGAGAGAGAAAATTGCATAAGTATTTGCTTCAGTATATAGGATAAAGTTATTATATAAAACTAATTAATAGTGATATATTTTATGAAGATAATTGAAAAAAAAAAAAAAAAAAAAAAAAAAAAAGAGAGAGAAATTAGCATTTAAGTATTTGCTCAGTATATGGATAAAGTTATTATATAAAACTAATTAATAGTATATATTTTATGAAGATAATTTGTCTTGTTTCATTGCCTACAAATAGCATCAATTAACTTGAATAGAATAGCTCAATAGTATAGCGCCTTTACGAAGTTGATCACCATGGCTTAGGTCATAGATTCGAAGATTCGATCCTCCGCAATGCAAACTCTCTTAAGTCACCCTTTGCCTCCGAAGGCGAACATGATTAATCAAGTTTGTGGACCTAGGATATGGACCAAGATAAGCTGTGCACGTTGCCAGTTCATGTAGTGAACATATACTATTGGGTGGGCCGAATCAGGTTCTAGCCTGACACAGATGTTCTACATTTTGGAGATTCAGAAAGGTCAACCCTAGGTGTAAAATCCCCTGTACAGGTTCCCATTTTTTAATTTAGGATGCATAAATTTGACTTTATACTTTCTACTGTTATCCTCATGGCCTCAAAGATTAGATGGTTAGGACTTGCAATGGTGGGTAATTAAGTGCAAATCACAATGATTAAAATAGCTATTTATTGGTTTGCTGCATGAATGAACCCATACAACGAAAGCAGAGTCGTCTTATCCTTTCTGAATATCATTTTATGACATCAAGAAATTTGTCTTAAATGTTCATTCAAAGTTGATCACCTCTTGACTTTGCATTCAAGCATACAAATTGCAGAAAGAAAAGATTGTATATATATATAAACAGTTACTGTTGTAAAAAAAAAAAAATTTCCACTTCAATCAACAATAATAATGAAACTTTTGATTTCCTATTCAGCAACCACAAAATCTAAATCTCACAAACAATGGGCAATTATAACAATCATGGCATCTTTTAACATAAATGGACCTCATTATTTTAAATAAAAATAGTATTATAATTTATATATCAGGCATTGCATTCCACATCATCCTCTATCTCACGTACAACTTGAAGGGGACAACTACCAAATATGGAGCCACTGTCTGAGAGGTTATTAAGGCCATTTCCAAATAAACATACCTGTGGTTCAATCAGGTTCAAGCGATTCCACTCTTCATCCGACAGAGACCAATTGAAGATATCTATATTTTTTCTTATCCGATCAGGCTTAAGGCTACAAGGTAGAACACTGGTTCCTCTCTGCAGTCCCCACCGGAGAATAACCTACAAGAAATATTTTGCTTGAAAATCTTTGATGAAGACAAAATCATATACAATGAAAAGGAAGCATGTCCATGCTAAATGTGGAGAAAGCTTCAGCAGATGCATTCAAATTCCCTTGGACGCCCCACCCCCAACACCCCAAAACCACTTTCTTTCCTTAAGATCCTCCATGCCTTGGGCATTTCAACCACATGGTCAGACCTTTCACACCTCATCCATGACACCTCCACTAAAAGACGTTACAAGTTTCTTCAGCTCTCCGTCAAACTTGTTATCCTTCATTTATAATTCATGGGAGAACGTGGATCAACTAACAGAATCTAGTTATGTTATAAGATTAACTTTAAAATGCATCATTACCAGGGGGAACATAGGAGAAGAAGGGCAAGGCAGGGGAATTCGTCCCCGATTGTAATTGGCTTTTAAAATTTTCTTAAAAAAATATTAACTCCTGGTAGAGAAAAGAAACCTTTTATCCTTTTTAGTCTCATCATAAAATCAAACTAAAACATCACGATAATAATATAAAAAAGATATAATTGTCTCTTCTTCTCTCTCCGAAAACAAAATACATTTTTCTTCCTCTCCCCTTACCTTCTTTTTTCCAAATGAAATAAATGTGACAATTTTTTTCTTCCTCTCCCCTTTCTTTGAAAACCCTCCCTTCCTCTTCTGCATTTGTTCCAAAGCATAACTATCTAGGATTATCAATGATGACATTAATAGCGACTTGCTATTAATACTATATTTTAATATAATGCAAGTGAAAACTAGAAATGATAGAACAAAAAGTGAAGCTAAAGAGAATATTTGCAAAATTTGGCAGATTATCTTAATTGTAGTTTTGAACTCCATGAATCAACCACATAAAATAACATGATACTACTTATAATCTGCATGAGAAATTGTCTTAGGTCAGGCCTGACATGTTTTAACATTCACTTTAAATGTTTCCTAATTCCTGTTTGCTCACTTGGATACCATGAAGAAAATATAACCATATTTATCTTTATACTTCAAGACCAACAACATGTGCTATCACTTTGCCAAACAATCAAGAAAAAGTTCTTAATATCGTGCAAAGCAACTGAAGACTTAAGTAGGTGCAAATGAAAGCCTAACAAGCAAACGAATAGTACATTGCAGGCTCAAAATCCAGCCTGCATGAGAAGATAATTGCTTGAATTGGTGAACAAGATAGGAATGTATTTCTCCAAAAATGGCTTCAGAGAAAGCTCAACCACCAATAGAAGAATGCATAGGAAGGGGTTAAAAGGTTCATTTCATCAACTACTAACCATAACTTCAACTTGAAGGATGCAAACTTTTATTTTACAAAAGCCAAGCAGTAATATCTAACTGGCACTAAAATGAGGGAATATCTTTTTGCAATCAAATTATATCATGGATAATGGTGCATATAACATTCTAAAAGGAATTATGTATGATTATTGTGTCTTACTGATTCACAATGTCTAGAATGTTTCTGAGGTATTGCATACAACAAAATTCTGCTTTTCACAATGTACATTATTTGTTTTTATGCTTGTAATGAGATTTCTCCTTCTAACTGCAACCATAGCTAGAACAAGTAAAAACACCCAAAATACATTCATCCTTACCTCCATCCAAGTCTAAAACTTCAGCCTCTACACGATTCTATGGACCATAATGACTTTGTTAACATAAAACTAAGTAGATGTTTGAAAATTCCTATCTTGGCACTTCGTTGTCTTTGTAAAATTTAGAGGAAGAAGGGAGTGCCAAAAACTAAGGGTGACCACTATTTCTTCTCAACTAAAAAAGCCAGCCAAACTATTTGAAGTATACACATGGGATAGAAATATTTGCATATATTTAATATGTATTCTTTAAAATTTTGGCTATTTCAGTAGGTTCCTTTTCTTTTAACATTATTTTAATTTAGGTTATACTTCCCCTCTAAAAAAATTGGTGTCTCATTTCTGCTTGATTCTAAATGGAACTGAGCTGGATAATGGTCATGCCTACCAATAACAAGTATTAGAGTGAAACATAATTGAATTGAAACAAAAGGAGGTAAGGGTAATTTTCCTAAAAGACAAGTACTGATAACTAAACTGAATAGTGTCCATTTTATGAACAAAACTGAATAGTGTTAATTTTATGAACATTGTTAATCAATAAATCTTGCAAATGAAATTTAATGTGTTTGATGATCGTATTTATTTTGTTATTTTCTCAAAGCTCTACTAAAAAGGAGCGTTAAGTTGTTTTGCAAGAGAAAAAAGGACATAATTTAAGGATTTTGAAGTTACTCTTCATTATTACTATAGCAAATTACTGTCCATGCTACTAAAACAATCTTCAAATGATGGTTATTTTAGACTTTATTTAGAATAATCACGTCCTACTTACTATTAGGATTTACTAAGACTATTCTAAAATAACCTTTTTGCTTTACACCTATTCTATTAGGATTCTTGGTTAAGATCTTATTCTAGAATTGAAGGATTTTAAACTATAAATATTGGTTTGACACTAATAATGCCAGTTGCTTCAATATGGTAAGAATATACATATATCCATGGGCGCAATTTTAGTTTTAGTAAAGGTGCATTTTTCATATATATCTCATAGCATATCTGATCAAGTAGGCACGTTATTCTTTTACACTCCATATTCATATGAAATTCAATCATGTATTAATTAGATCTAGAAACGAATCTTTTTTACTTTCAATTCAATTTTAGATAGAACTTTTTTCTCTTTTGAAAACGAAAAAATATACCACCCTTTTTGTATCTATGATTGAATAAAAAAAAGTGAATTGATTAAGGATACATTGGATTTGACAAGATTTTGAATCAATTGAAACCTACAGTAATTCCTATTAGTAGAAGAAAGAAAAAAAAATATTTCTTGAAACATTTTTTCTTTCCGTCATATATTGTATCTCACTAAAAGAAAATGAATCATTTAATAAATTATTGTTTTTATCAACAATTCTTATAATTTTTCGAAATGTGATTACTAGAAATGCTACTGATAAAAATGATCCACACGAAAGAGCTGCATACCCCAATATCATCATACTTGCGTGCATCATGAACCAATGGGATTTGAGAGCAGGTACTAAGATTTCGGAGCGATGCATGCTAGTTAAAAGACCCGAAGTAGTAAATCCTTGGGTAAAAAAAGTACTTGGCGCGGTTATTGCGCTTAGAAAATTTTTGTGCTTTTTAAAATACAGAACCAATATTAAACAGGCTGTAATGTTCGTTTAAAGCAGATTTTGGAATTATAAAAAGGACACAGTTTTGTGGTCTATTTCCTGGTTCTGTAACCAGAAATTTTAGTTGTGTAACCAGTTTTGCCCTCTCTATTTTGCTACGTCAAGTTGGATGGAGGTTGAGATTTTTGAACCTTGGCCTAGGAAAAGTACACAGACGTTTGACCAAGTCCAACCCAAAACAAAAGTATTCTATTAATCGAGAGAGCTGGGATGTGTAGGACTTCTAATAAACACAGGCCTCAAGCTCAACCACCTTTGAGACAAGTCTAAAAAGGCCAGATGAGCTAGAAGACAAAAACTCCTGCCTAAACATGGTATTGTCAATGATATAGCCAGATAGCTCCCCAAAATTATTAGCAAAGTCAAATTATCAACCATGCAGCTTTGAAATAACAAAGAATTTGGTGAAGAACCTTTGACCAAATAAAAATGTTTGGAAAAATATACCCCTGTAATAAGATTAAATTAGCTGTGATTCGGATGATAAGACCTTTTGCTTACAACATGAAGAAGACCAGTGAGGAAAAAATTGAAAACTAAGCTACATAAGGTAAAGGCTATGGTGGAAAACAAATAAAGAAAGGAAAAAATGTGACCCTTTTTCTTTTAAGTTTTCCATTAAAATAACTTGAATGATAAGAGAAAGCAAAATGGAAGAAGCAAAATAAGAAATGAATCCAAGCCTTCAAATAAACCCCAATTCGAAAAAAAAAAAAAAAAATTGTTTCTTTCTCTCATGTTGTGGATAAAAAAACTCTAAGCAATGAGCCGATGAACTTTAAGTACATAAATTTTCTCAAATAAATTACAAAAAATAGTAATCAGATTTTGAATTTTTGACTCAAAGAAAGAAGAAACATGAAAAATATTTATTTTTATTTTCAACTTCATATGGTATGTTTGTCTTGGTGTTTTTTGAAGCATACCATGGCTTATTATGGTTTATCCCATCTAGGTGTATACATGTATATATCCTATTCAAGGTTTTCTTCATATCTTACATAAGTTTTTTCAACTTTTGCAAACAAGAAAACACAAAGTTATTATGTATATTTTAAGTTCACTGAAAATATTAACTGAATACGTAATCCAGCCTAATGTTTACTGTCATTTTATACATATTAATAGAAACCTTCACTGGTAAGTGAAAAATTTTCTGTTTCTCTTAACCAATTAAGTTAAATGTCAAAATATTTTTCCAACTACCATTGAAATATTATATAGTTTGGCGATTATTCAAGAATCTAAATATTCTAAAATTTTCGTTCTCATGTCTGAACTATTGAAAGATTTCTAAAGTAGCCTCATTGCTGACTTTTGGTTCTTTATTATCACATTTTCAATACTAGCTAACTTCTTATATTAGGAATTCCAAGTGTGAAATTTTATACCAAATTATAATATCAAATGTAAGCATGTTTTGTTGCCGAATCAGTAAAAACACCTTAACTTCTGAATGCACCCATCAATTTTACTTAACAAATCAACCTTGTCATGCAACATCCATGCCATTTCCAGATTAAACACTTTAGTATATTAGGCAACGACATTGTTATGCAAACAAGTGCTAGGTGATTTTGAGGGCTTTGATCCATGTATTCAGTATCAAGGACAAGTCCACACTGCTTCAGAAAGAGTAACCATGGGAATCCTATGAATGTGCCAGGCTTCACATTATGAATATCCAACCATTCAAAACTTCCTATTTCAGAATCTTCCATGTATTCAAGATGATTTCAGCAAAGGTTGGCATCTAATCCTGTATGGGATATAATGAGACTTGCAACTTATCTATGATTAATTCTTGATGAAGTGGTTATTTCAATAAACACAAGTTCTCCAATTTAGGTACGGGTAAGCAGACACTACAAGGAGGAATGACACATTTTTTTTAGGTGCCAGAGGGATTAACACTTCCATTTTTCACCATGGGTGCATTTCACATTTCATACAATAAGAATGGACATCATTAGATAGACATCTAAATCTGATTTATTGTAAAAAAATATTTTTTTTCAATGCAAATGGAGCATTTATGAAATTTTAGAAGTGCCCACATTGTTTCAAATTTAATTGCATTTTCTAACAGAATTGAACATTTACACTTTGATGCTTTCTCAAGCTTTAATAGGCGGTGTGGAATGTCCATAAGACATTATACACTAGAGCAAAAGCAATCATCTTTACTGCTAGCAGCTTGCCCATGAGTCCGCCTAACCTATTGGTCCTATTGATTACTTGTTTGTAGTGTTACCCTAATTTGTTCTGCATTACAATATGCACCTACAACTTAGTTTATGGATGTATACTTGTTTTTATGGACGAGGTTCATGTTTCAAAGGAGTAGTGTGTTATTCTATCAATAAATTCAAGCTGTTTCTGTCCTAGAAATCTTTTATCACTGTAGACAGCATTCACATTTAGGAACAAATATAAATCATTTTACTATAATTGAAAAGGTATTTATATACATATGCACACATATGTAGTTACACCAATTTAAGTTTTGATTTCTCCAAGCCCAATAGTTACTTTTCTCCCATTTCTTAGTTAAAAAGTCTTGTCATCTTTCATGCCAGTTCAGAAAACTATCATGGTCTCAGACCTTGAAACGATACTATACCCATTTGGCTACTTCTTTAGGAAGCAAGCAAAACATGTACAAAAATTTAATGTTATATATCACAAACTGACTTTCTGTAATGTATAATTATGGAGGAGAGTAGCAGAGACGAATTTACCTGTTCAGGTGTCTTTTTGTGTTTATCCGCTATCTTTGAAACAACTGACAATTTCAGCATGGGTCCATGTACAGATCTTGACCTTTTAAATGATATGCGAGGAGTACCAGGTTCATCCTCCCCTGATCCACTGTCTGAAGTTCCAGGACTGGATGCAGGAACTCCTAAAGGAGTGTGAGCAGATACATGGATACCCTTCAATTGACAGAACTTCACTAATTCTTCTTGCCTCCAGAAAGGATGCAACTCAACCTAATAAAACCAATAGATTAGGAATTCAAATTTCACGGAAAATATTCATCAGAAGGATACCATACTGAGATTAAGAGGGAAAAAAAAAGATTTACTTGTACATATCAAGAAAACATTCAAGAATAAAAATAATAATAAAAACATTTGGTCCCCCCAAAGGATCCTGCATAGAGCTTTGCTTTATTTGTCTCTTAGGCAGCTTTTCTTCCACATTATTGGGAGGTAATCAGGAAATACATGTTACTCTCTTTTTGAGGAATTTTATTCAAAAACGTTCTTTGAAAGAGCTTCCTTTGTTGCCTTTATCCCAAAAAACAGAATATCATTACAAATCTCAAAATATGCATACTATGCTTGCTCACTCCTTTGGTGTTAGATTGGAGCTCCCTATATAATTATGTATTCCTTGGTTAAGCATTAGTAGCAACATAAAGAAATTCGCAAACTGCAAGTACTGTATCACAACAATTATATTTGTTCAAAAGATATATCCAACAGACTAAATCAATACTAACTATAAAAGTCACATAAATTTATAATATATATATAACAAATTGTAAAGAAATTATCTAACCTGATTGACAGCAGGCACAATTTTGGCAAATTTGAGTAACTCCTTAATCTGATGAACATTGAAATTACTAACACCAATAGCTTTAACAAGACCGAACTCAACCAAACCTTCCATAGCCTTCCAAGCTTGCTTTAACCTATTCAAAAACTGTCTATACTCACTTCCAGATTTGGAAGGAGGATCAGTGGCATCACCAAAAGCGGAGCTATCAGGCCAGTGCATCAAATAAAGATCCAAATATGAAACTCCAAGATTCTTTAAAGAAACTCTAACATAATTCTCAATCTTATTCAGAGAGTTCATGGTACAGTAGAGCTTAGAAGTCAAGAAAACATCTTCTCTCTTTAGTAAAGAATCAGTGAAAGCTTGAGAAAGAGCTTCCCCAACTTCAATCTCATTACCATAAAGATGGGCACAATCTATATGGCGATAACCAACAGACAATGCAGTTTTGATTGCCTCAACACAGAGGTCCCCACCATTCTGCCATGTTCCTAGACCAATGGCAGGGATTTTGGCACCTGTATTCAAGACAAAGTAATTTCCAAGAGCCCCACCCTTTTCCTTCATCTCTTTCTTTCTTTCTATCAGATTCAAATTTCCAATTCAATTTCTATTTCCTAGCTAAAACTCAAAACCCAAACTCAAACAAGAACTTGTTTTGATAAAGTAAATCCAAAATGCGAAGAGGGAGAGGAAGAATTGAGAGAAGAACAGGAACCCATCAATCAATCATCAAGTAAATATCAAGAGAACAAAAGGGGATTCTCAGAATAATCAATGGTAACATTTTGATATTTCTAAGACACGAAATCTAAAATAATTAACTGTAGAATGGTTAAGCAACGGGTCGTGGTCAACATTGGCAGCAGCAGCAAGACAAGAAACCAACCAAAAAACAAGACCAAATGCTTAGCTGTAAACTTTATCCTCTCTTTCTTTCTCTCTCTAATCTGTCCCAGTCCCCTTCTCTCTAGAAAGGAGCAAGGCAAGAATCCAAAAGACCAAAAAAGTCCTCATTTTACAACACTCATGAGGTCTAATTAGAAAAAAAAGGAAAAAAGAATATATAAAGGTAGCCCTATATCATATCTAACAAAATATCATTTTATTGCGATTATGGTTTTGAATGGGCATGATTTTGTTGAAATACAGGAGAAGTAGATGGTTATCTAACGACTGGGAAGGGGCATGGTTGAACGGGAAGGCAAAGGCACAATTGGCAAATGAGTACGGGGGCGTCCGTATTCATTTGAGCCCGGGTGAACGCGACTTACCATCCTCGGTGGGCGGGGGAAAAAATTTTTTTGAAATTCCATTTTGCTTCTCGGAACAAATGGTTTTTCCTTCATGTATTTAGTTAAAAGAAAACATCTATTCCCACGGTGCGGGAATTTGAAGGAGAAAAAATCTTCCGCAGTCGCCGTCTGGAGGCCCGGACGTTGGTTCCGGAAGCTAGCTGCCAAAGTAGCTGGACGGATGAACATGCCCCTCTGACAGACTCTGGATACTAGGAACCGACCAATTTAGCTAATTGGTGGCCACCCGGAAGGGCTCCCGGGAGGAACTTCATCCGCGGAGAGGCCACCTCAACCAAACCTTCCGGGATAGCTGGATCCTGAAAGTTACTTGGTGGCGTATGTAAACCTATGTCCCATACCTAATAGAGGGGTACCCGGTGGTCGATGGGACTACAAAACTATCCACAAGATTAGCCCGGTGGGTGCAAAGGGAGGGATTAATCCGAGTGGCATCACCAAAAGCGGAGACTATGAGGCACGTTGCATCAAATTAAAGAATCCAAATATGGAAAAACTCCAAGATTCTTTAAAGAAACTCTTAACATAATTCCTCAATCTTTTCAGAGAGTTCATTGGTACAGTTTAGAGCTTAGAAGTCAAGACACAACTGGACTTTCTCTCTGTGTTAGTGAAAAATCATGAAAGCAATTGAGAAGATATCTTCCCCCAACCTCATATCTTCTATTACTAAATAGTATGTGCATCAATATAATATGGCGATAACCAAACAGGACAATGCAGTTTTTGATTGCCTTTCAAACACAGAGGTCCCACCACCCATCCTTTCATTCTGCCATGATATCCAGCACTCTCCGAAAATGGAAGGGATTTCCCCCTTTGGCACCATGTATTCAAGACAAAGTATATGTCTCCAAGAGCCCCACCCTTTTTCCTTCATCTTTCTTTTCTTTCTTTTCTATCAGATTCAAATTTCCCCATATTCAATTTTCTATTCCCTAGCTAAGACTCAAACCCAAATCAAAACAAGAACTTGTTTTGATAAAAGTAATCCAAAATGGCGAAGAGGGAGAGGAAGAATTGAGGAGAAGAACAGGAACCCATCAATCAATCATTCAAGTTATAATATCAAGAGAACAAAAAGGGGATTCTTCAGAATAATCAAATGGTAACATTTTTGAATATTTCTAAGGACACGGAAATTTCTTTAAAATAATTTAACTGTTAGAATGGTTAAGCAACGGGGTCGTGGTCAACATTGGCAGCAGCCAAGACAAGAAACCAACCAAAAAACAAGACAAATGCTTAGCTGTAACTTATCCTCTCTTTCTTTCTCTCTCTAATCTGTCCAGTCCCCTTCTCTCTTAGAAAAGGAGCAAGGCAAAAGAATCCAAAAGACCAAAAAAGGTCCTCATTTACACCACTCATGAGGTCTAATTAGAAAAAAAGGAAAAAAGAAATATATATATATATAATATATATATATATAATTTATTTTAAGTATATATAATTATTTTAGAGAGTTATAAAGGAATCATTTTAATAAGTGATTCTAAAAGAGCTAATTTCAATTAGTGATTAGTTGTATTCCCCTACTTTGTTACTTTGGAAAAAAATTTCCATTTAAAGCGTTTGATTTATACAGAGAATTTACTCTAAATGAAAATTTAAAAAAAAAATACTAAAAGAAAAAGTCCAAATGTACTTGAATAACCTCTATAATTTGCCTTTGTTTTTTTGATTAATTAACAAGTATAGTATCAAACAAAAGATGGGTCAACCAATTAACAATCTTTTATTTTTAAAGCATGAGTACCGACTAAATTTATGAGAGATTTAATAGAAATGTGCTCGACTTATTTTAGCACAGATAAAAATATATACATTGATCAAATTTTATAATATAACCACACATTTCAATTGTTTCATTTACTTATAAAAAAGAAGTCTTTATATCCATATTATGCTTCCAATATGGCCACAAATTTAAATTTTTTTCAAATAAACCTAATTGCAATGCTTAATGTAATAAGCTTCTAAGAAATGTGCAATAATTTAGTTTTTTTTTTTTTTTTGAGAATAAATGTGCAATAATTTATGCATAAAGCACAGATATGACTATTTTTTCTTGGGAGGTCAGTATAAAATAATCATAAGTTTATATTGTTGCACCCTACTTTAAAAAAATTGCCTTTGTTTGGAAATTAACTTTTAATGATATGAACACAAATTATGATTTTAGCGAACAAACTGAATAGTTTATATTAGAACTATATTTGTTTCCGGTCCCTTACGAGTGTGCTTTATTTTATGGATGTCAGAATAAATAATATTTTGTATATTTCGCCTTTTTTTTTTCAAAGGTTTACATTATTGCACCCTAATTTTTAAATAATAATTATAAGTCTTTTTAGATTGAACACATAAAAAAGGTGAGTTCATGATGTCGGAGACCAATTTTCGTTTTTATTATTGCCTTATTTTTGAAATAATGTAATTATATTGAAATGTTCCAATTTAAAGTTGAGAGACTCTTACAATCCTAAAAAACACTTGGCTAATAAATACATTGTTAGTGAGATGGCTTCCACTGTTATTTATATTGTAGTAAAAAAAAAAAAGTGAAAATTTCAATTTAACCACGTCATTAATCTCTAAAGTAACAGAAGAGAAGGTAATTTTCCAAAATAACGGATGAGGTGGATTATAAAACAATCTTAAATGACACTATGGAACAAAGGGTAATGTGTAAAATCAGTATCGAAAATTTAAATTAAAAAAGTAAATTATCGAATTAATTAAATTAGTTGAAATTATGAAGAATGTATATAACAAATAAATATATATTTTTACTTATTATGTCAAATATATATAAATATTTTATGAATATATAATATAGATAAATATATATAATTTAGTTGATTTATTTTAATTTTTTTACAGTCAAATCAAACTTAACGGAAAAGCAAAATTTTGAAAATCTTCAACAAACATCCAACTAGAATTTAGAAAATCAAAAGGGCAAAAATGGATTACCCGCCTTTTCTCTTTGTAAATGTAAAATTCATTCTTAAATTATTTCACTTAAATTTATAATCAAGATAATTTTAATTTTCGAAAACATTATTATAATATCTTTTAAATTTTTATAATCATTACATTCAATTTTAAATGAAAATTAAAAATGAATTTTCTGGTCTAATAGTATGAATTCAATTTATTTTGCTATAGATTATATGAAAAAATTAAAATAATAAAATATTTCATATCAATAATACATGTTGGATCCTTTCAAAAAATAAAATACATATTGGATTAATCATAAAATTATAAAAGTTAAAAAAAATTAATTTAAAATATATGATAATTATAAAATATTAAAAATTAAAATATCAAATCATATAATAAAATAAATAAATAAATAAATATCAGAAATAAAAGTAAGGCAATTATTTAATATAAAAAATTGTAGAAAAAGAAGCAACTCTACTGTTTGGATGAGAGTATGTTTTTTTCTAAAGGAATAAAAATAATATGAAAAATATCTAAGGAAGCGTAATTTCCAATGGTCGGAAAAGACGAAAAAAATATTACAAAAAAGTAATATCTCAGTTATTTTCAATTCAAACCCAAATATTTTCAACATCTCAAATTTGGAGAAAAAATAATAAAATAAAATTATAAATTTTACTCATTTTTATTAAATTATTAAAATAGCGCAAATAAATTACAAACTTTTATTAAACATCCAATTATTTAAGTGATGAAAAAATTATCAATTTTTAATAATTATAATTTTTTTTCCTCTAAAATTTTATACTTTCCAAAAAAAATATAAATTTTCATTATATCCAAAAAAAAAATATGAAAAATAAGTTTTCCTCTAAAATATTTTCTTTCTCTAATATTTTCCTAAACAAAAAGCTAAATCTAGAAAGTTGGAATTAGGGTCTCTACCAACCATTACCTAACCAACCAACGTGCTATCAGTTTCATACACTGTCTCTGCCTTTGTGTATAATAGTCTTTTTACTTGTCAGCTTCTCTACGGTCAAGATGGTTGATTATGGATGAAATGGAATAAATGATAAAGTAATAAGTTGAGGAAAATCAAATTAAATATAAAAAGACTAAAACGAGGGTCTTTTGTACCTAAATTTATTCACAAGTATT
This sequence comes from Jatropha curcas, assembly GCF_014843425.1. The sequence continues at coordinate 70,993 of NW_023591539.1, read as the reverse complement.
TTTTATTTTTTCTAAATTAAAATTGTTTCTTGAAAGTGGTTTCATAAAAATAAGCAAAAAGTATTTTTTTTTCATAATTCTTTTATTTCTTTTATTGGATTGATTCTAATTTGGATTAGAACGGTAGTTATGTTAAATTATGAACCCATAGAATTAGAGTTAGAAAATTTAAATCTTGAAATGAAGAAATAAAAACTAAATAGTGAAGTGGAGAATCTTAAAATTATAAATTATTCTTTCCGACACATAATTTGTGTCTTGATTTGACCTATAAATGGATTAAGAATATTTAGTTAATATGGTTAAATTATAGTTTTTACTTATTTTTTTTCCTAATATATCCTTATTTTAATATCATAAAAATAATTTATATTAAATTAGTTTTGAAATTAATCAAACATTTGATTATTAAATAAAATTTTATTAAAAAATTAAAAGGTGATATGTTAATTTTGTTTATATCAAGCACTTGCATGTCATTTTCTTAATGCAACTCGCTATTTCTTTCCACAGGTCATATCCGTTAGCTTCATGTCCACTACCTAATTCTTGTTAGCCATAAACTCTTACCATTTTCCATATCACCCTGTGTATTTTTTATGAGAAATTTTGTGACACTTTAATTTTAATTTATAAAATTATTTTATTAAATGTTTTAATTTTTAAAATTAGATCAATTAAATAATTATTAAATAGTTTAAAAAATAAAAATTATCTTCATGTCCACTACCTAATTTCTTAGTTAGCCATAAACTCTTACCATTTTCCCATATCACCCTGTGTATTTTTTTAAATGAGAAATTTTGTGACACTTTAATTTTTTAATTTATAAATATTTTATTAAATGTTTTAATTTTTAAAATTTTAATTTTTAAAATTAGATCAATTAAATAATTATTAAATAGTTTAAAAAATAAAAATTATTATTTCAAAAGTTTTACTAATCATACATCAAATTAATATTTCTATATATATATATATATGTGGGAATGAGGAAATAATGGAATTTCCGATAGTGTCATTAATGAAATTTACAATATGCTAAAATAATCTTAGTTATAGCCAATTAAAAATTTACATTTTATTAGTTAATTGGATATTAAATAAATATATATAGATAATTAAGCATTCCAGAATTTTCGGTTTTATCTTTTATAAATTTATTTTTAATAAATATATATGATAAAGATACATTTGAAAATTTTTGTATTTTATTTTTATACGATTCTATTTTAATTATAATTTATTTTATTTCGAAGAGAAATAAAAAAATAAAAAAATAAATGCTTGTTATTAATATTATTTTTTCTTTATATTTTTATTATTTGATTTGATATATTTTTTTTTAAAAAATAAATTTTTCAATAGAATATACATAATATTTTATTTAGGATATTTAGGAGAGAGATAAAAAAACGAAAAAGTTTATATTTTTTTTAATATTTTTTTCTTTATGTTTGTATGATTCATTGGGTATATTTTTTTTTTTACAAAAGATTCAAATAGAATACACATTTAATTAAAACCTTTTCCAAAATTTTTAAATTACATTAATATTTTATTAGTTGATTGGGAATATATTTATAAAAATTATTTTTTAAAAAATTCACATATAGATAATTAGGTATTTTCAAAAATTTTAAAAATAGTTAAATTATTTTTAATTTTTAATAAATATATATTATAAGAGATTATTTAAAATTTTTATATTTTATTTTTTAAATATTGATTTTATTTATTTTATAATTTAAATATTTTATTTCAGAGAGAAAATAAAAAAAATATTATTATTATATATATATAAAAAGTATATATATATATATATATATATATATATTATATATATATATATATAGTATATATATTATATATATATATAATATATATTGTTTTGTTAATTATCATTCTTTTCTTTTATATTTGTATTGATTTGATTTGGATATATTTTTAAAAAATAATTTTTTAAATAGAAGTATACATAAATATTTTATGTAGAAGGATGATAAAAAAAAAGAAAAAAAAAATTTATATTATTTTTAATTAATATTTTTTTCTTCATGTTTATATGATTTGATTGGTATAATTTTTTTTTTTAAAAAAAAAATTCAAATTAGAATTAAATAGAATATACATAATATTTTATGTAGAAGGGAGATAAAAAAAAGAAAAAAAATTATATTATTTTTATTAATATTTTTTCTTTCATGTTTATATGATTTGATTGGGTATATTTTTTTTTTAAAAAAAAAATTCAATTAGAATACATATAATTAAACTTTTCAAAAGTTTTAAATTTTTACTTTTTAAAATTTATTTTAAACAAAATGAATATATGTGTGAGTGGAATTGACGAACAATAAATTTTTAATTTTAAAAATATATATAATATTTTATTGATACAATCATATATCTATATATAGTAAAACCTTTTTTGTGAGGTGAATTCTGAAAAGAATTTTATTCTTAATATTAATTTTTTTATTTTTTTGTTTCTGAATAATTTGTAACTATTACCATTTTAATTTAGTAAGAGATTTATATCTCCCTTGCAATAAATAGATAGACTATTGATGATTAAGCATTTTTAATTTTCTTGATATTTTTTCTCTTATATCTTAAATTTGTTTGACTTGAAAGAAAAATAATGATTAGAAAACTAGAAAAAAATTAGAACTATATATTTTTATTTTAAGTCACTTTGGGATTTCAAGAATTTGTGTGTCTGTGCATTTATTCCTTTCTCTAATACACTAGGTAAGTAATATTGCTATTGTAGCCAAAATAATTATCATTGCCCATTCAGTTTGAGATCACTCCCATTCAGTTTGAGATCACTTCATTGTATAAAAATAAAATTAAGTACACAAAAAGTAGTATTATAAGTATCTTGTACGGCAAAATATAATATAAATTAAACACTTATATTTATTTTAATCTAAACAAAAATTTATGTTTTAATATTATATAGACAAAAAAAATTAAAAGAGTAGAAAAAAATGAAAATATATAATAAACATAGTCAACTTGGAATGCAGTCATAAAAAAAACTAGTTATATATAAAAGTTAAAAACCTTATTGTTACTATTGGACAGAGATGTTCAACATTACCAAAATTCATGTTTTAGGGGCAAAGTAGATCTTTTTTAAAGTTTGGAACACAGTAAAATTTTTTGGAGATGAATATAGTGTTTACTAATTTGATTGACATTATTTATTTTGAAATTTTAAATATTCTTGTTACTTAACAATACACAAAAAAATAAGGTTTAATTGTTTTTAATCAAAATTGAATTAAATCAAGACAAACAAAAGAATAAAATAAAAATTAAAAGGGCCAAATTGAAAATTTGTCCACATTTTCTCCATTTAGATAATGTTCCGTTGGCATAATTAGAAACAATTGAAAGAAACTAAAACTAGTGAAATGCTCTATTAACATCATCGCAGACACAAACAGAAATTATCACCAACTGTTTACCAAGCTTTCCTTTGTTGTTCAAGAAGAAATTCAAGATCTCATTTTTCCCATTTAAAGAATAAATAAATTTCATATAGAGAGTTTATTAGACAAATTAAATCTATTTTCCAACAATCATTTGAATGTGGGCTTGAAATTTTATAGTGAGTGGTATTTAAAATACAAAAAGTATGAAAACAAATAAGCTCACATGTATACAGATAATTACAAAAGACTTTTACAGTCAAGGGATAGGTTTAGGATACATACGACAGGTTAGAAACCAAAACAATCTGCCAAGGTAACCAGCCTGCTCATATCAAGTGTTGCAGGTTTCAAAAGCACCAACCACAGAAGGAAAATGAGGAAGGGATACGACCAGTTGTGCGAATATATTCCGCTTGCTGCTCGGTTTTTGCAGCTTGCCTATTTCTCTTGTCTTCTGCTGCTGCTCGCTTCTCTTCTGCCTTGTGCCTTGCTGCTGCTAGTTTGTTCATAAGCCTATCCTGGGCCCGCCCCCTCATCCTTTCAACTTCCATCTAAAAGTATAAGAAATTGGTCTGGATTAAATGGCAACTACAAGTAATTGTCCAGATTAAAAATTGTCTCAAACTGACAGGATGGAGGCAATAGGGCATGTTTAATCACAACAAAGCCAGAAAGCCAATTATAAGAAAAATTCAGATAAGGCGAAACACCATTTCTAATTATTTCCACTATATATATCTCAATGACTTTATTACATTCTAGCAGAAGCTGCAGGAAAAATTGGACAGGCCATGTCGTGTCATGTCATGGAAAGCACTATGCAGGTATCCTGGGATTCTAGCTTCCATAAACAGAAACTTATGCAGGAATAAACAGATAAAGAATTGGCCACACCACCAAAGGCACACCATTTACCATGTTTCACAAGGATAGATAACTAAGCTAAAGCTGATTGCTGATTGCTGGCTTGCCATGTGAATAAAAAATCAAATTTTGACTCAAAAGAATGGGGAAAATTCAACAATTTTACCTCATACTTCAGCCTTTTTTTTTTTTTTTTTTCAACCAATTTTTACCTCATACTCAGCGCTTTTTTTTTTTTGAAATCTTCAATTCTTTTTAGTTAGTTCATCACCTAGGGCTTCTCCACTCTGACTTGATATTTGATGTAAAAGACCACAAAAAAATGGTCACTTTAAATAAGATATACAATATGTTGTATTTGTTGGCAAACAAAATGGTAACCTCACATGCCACCACTTCAGCCTTTTTTTTTTTTTTTGACATCTCAATTCTTTTTACTTCAGCCTTTTTTTTTTTTTTTGACATCTCAATTCTTTTTAGTTAGTTCATCACCTAGGGCTGTCTCCACTCTGACTTGAATTGATGTAAAAGACCACAAAAAATGGTCACTTTATGTTCGGTATGTTGTATTTGTGGAAACAAAATGGTAACCTCCACATGCCACCAACACGATAGCACAAAAGTTAGGCCTGTGCTTGTGACAGTCTAGGAATGATTATTAAAGCTAATCACAGAAGTTCAGACATGCAATTTTTAATGTAAAAGCTGCATAATTTGTTAGGACACCATCATAAATGGAAAATACTACCAACTTCATCAGCTGAATTGGCAGGAGCAGAACATGTCCTTATTTAAAAGTTCTAATTCTGAAATCACATCAAATTTTTCTTTCACTTTCCATGCTTTTCCAGGATCATTTTGTTTAAGAGATTTTAAAATCTGCTAATTCCAGACTCAAACAATTGACTGTAACACAATTGGTAGTCAGGGGCTTCGTTTACTTGGAGCAAGAATAGATAGGAATTTGTGGATTAAATCTAAGTTTTTTGGAACTTCTGCAGCAGTTAATGTGCAAAAAGAACAAAACTGAATCTCTAAAATGTTGTGAAACTGAAGGAAAAATAAAATATTGTAACAGGTAGAATTAAATTCTGCAAAAGGAGGGAAGGAGAAAGAAAAGGGTAGAAAATTATAAACCTCAATTTTCCTCATCTCAGCCTCAGTTTTTGCTTTTTGATGATTTTCCCATGCTTGAATTTTCATTTCTTCACGTTTGAACCTACATGATTGCAGTCACAGTTCAGGATTATCACTTTTAAACCACAAATTGCAAATAAGTACCCACCATAGTGTCTAAATGAATTCAGCTGATAATAAGTGCTATACCTTGACAATCCAGTAGATTATGCTCCTTTTAAAATATATAATTTTGATTTCTCATTCCTTATTTAAAGGCATGTTAACCAATTGAAAGTTCAAAATGTATGTCCTTGCACTACAACACTCTTGAGGCCCAAAGTACCGTGTTATATCTATTCTTGACAAGGCAAAGCATATCATATTATGCTGCGTTCAATAAAATAATAAAAAAAGTATAAAATCCAGTCTAATTATCCCACTTTCCAGAATTGTTCCTATAGGCATTCCCCCTTTTCAAACCTGAAATTTAGTAAAACTGTGTTTGGATGTCAAAGATCAGTTTGGACTTCTACAGACTAAGAGAAGAAGGGAAAAAGAATAAGCACATACCTGGCCATATACTTAGCTTTCTCTGCCTCCTCCCATGCTGCTGCACGCGTTTCAATCATATTTTTAATTGGTCGTTCTACTGGAACAGTTTTCAGAGAAGTGGATGCATCTTTATCCTCCTCCTCCTTGCTAGCCCAGGCAGCAATGTTCATTTTACCTAGCTGTGTCCCCAATGCCATTATTTCTCTCCTAGTTTTCATTTGCAATTCCTTTTCAGACAACTCCTTGTTCAGATGGAGATGATCATTAGGAGCATTTGTTGGAGATGAAGCTGGTGCAGCTCTACCAGGAGTTGATGGCATTGAAGAACTTGGACTGCGGATTGGAGTTGTTGCCCTCACTGGAGTTCCGTTCCTGGAAGGCTCTTGGCTAGTAATAGGAGTCATTTCTGTACCCATATCTCTCATTGACACAGACCTAGCTGTTGAAGGAGGTGGGATAAATGCAGTAGCACTATGCATGGCTATAGATGAATCGTGCTGGCTAAAGTTAACTGCAACAAAGTTAAAAAATGGACATAAATTTTCTTTTTCCAAAATATTATCATCCATTTATATAGATATGCATTGAAGGAAATTTATTTTCAGAAAAAAAAAAAATATTGCTGTTATTTGAAGTATGCAGTCACTGTAATTTATATTCAAAGTATTCATACCAAAAAAAGGAGGGAAGGAGAGAAGGCATACTACAGCACCAGTACCAGTACAGGTACTGCAGCCGACGGTTTAGTGCTTTCTAGGTGTTCAGGGTCCTTTCATTTTATATCATGATTCATATTTTTACCAAACTGCAGCAAAACAAACAAAAGAATCCAATCTTTTCAAACCAAGAAATTTTTTTTCTCTGCCAGAGCCGAGTTTTCTCCAATGACATAGCTACTGGAAAGGGAGATTTATGTTGTCAACACAAGGAACCCTAGGTGAGCACACCAGTTAAGAAACTTCTATTAGAAAGGACTTAACCCAAATCAACTAGCCTATAGAAGCTACTACAGTCTTAGCAGGCTGTGGAAGCAACTAAATAAGGTGTGATCACCAGAAACAAGAAAATAAGAATAAGAAAGAATTGAGAGGAAAAGGAGAAGTTTGAGTTGTTTATTTTGACAAGAAAAGCAACTTTATCGAGAAAGAAAGAAATAAGTGCAGATCATGGAGAATAATGAACCCTCCCACATAGATCAAAAAGTAGAGCTATAAATAAGAACAACAAGCTTAGGAAAAAAATAAAAATAACTTAATGTATGCATAGATAACAGATAATCAGACACCACAGATTAAATGTAAGAGAGCCTTCACATAGGCATCACTATCATTTTCCATATGCTAAATACTCCTTATCTTATATATCCATGGTTCGTACTACAATAACTACAAATATTATCTACAAGAAAATAAATTTTGATAATAACTTGATAAGAATCCTACTAAAGTTGTAATTCTCAGCTGGTTTCAAACAGTGCCCCTAATATCCTTTTGTTGAGACAACTGTAAAATAACTTCTCTGTAAAATGTTTTCCAAATTTTCCGATGTTTGGGATGTTCAAGAAAATCAGTCAATAGAAAATATTTTTTTGCTCAAAGAAAAACTTAATTATATTTAAGGAAAATGACTTCCCATTTTGAAGAGAAAATAACATTTTTTTGAACATTAACAAACTTAATATAACCTTACAAATACACATTTTTTAATTTATTAATATTATCGGTAGCCACTATCATCGGTCACCAGTAACTATCATAATTTATCATTTTTTATGCATTTATTCTCATATTTAACAATAAATTTTTAAAACACGAAATTTCTATAATTATAAATATTTTTATGGTCTTACAAGTTAAAAATTTTAATATTTTTTAATTAATTTTCAATATTGCAATCAAACAATAGAAAATGAGTAATTTGAAAAATATTTTTCAAGGAGAACATTTCGTTGGAAAATATTTTTCATAGATAAGTTATTTTCCGAAAAGAAACGGAGCCGTAACACCAATTTAACACTCTAACAACTGTTTGTGAAGGGTTCGAAACATTGGTTTTGTTTTCTACCAATCTATTCAATGTCTCATGATCATGTATAAAACCCTGTCAAGATTAGTGACTTTCACCTTTGCATAAAATTTCTTCAATTCTTAGCTCTCAACTCAAGTATTTTTTGCAATCATCTCTTTGAAATCTCTAATGAGTTCATTTAACTTTTTCTTTGAATATATACAAGTAAAATAAAGAAGATTCAGCCAATTTTGATCTTTCATACTGAACTATTCAAGACCCCATGTTGCATTTGGCATGATTGAAACCAGAAAACATGGCTGAGGCAATCATCCAACCTTGTAACCTTTGGCTCGAATTTTTGTGACCAGGTCCATTGGTGAAGCATTATTAGCCCTTCTTAAAAGTCAAATCTTCAGTGTTCCTATCATACCAAAGTTTCCACTACCATTGCTGCTGAAGGAAGGCAAGACCCAGCTTTGTTCCCTCACATAGATACTATGGCAGTCTACAGGCTTGACGGTGGAGGTAAGGGGGACAGGTAGCTCAAAATTTTTTTTCAAATTTACATTTAGTGTAATTTTTTTATGAAAATTTTGTGACCTCCAGCGACATTGAAAATTTTTCTTTGGCCTCCATAACTTTTAAATCTTGGCTTCGCTACTAGGCAGGCTGACTGACTGTGAAAAGCAAATATACTCATATGAAAGTGATACTAAGTGGTCATTTGTTTTGTCTTTTTGATAGCTTATTGGACCTCAACTTATTTATTTGCAGAACAAGAAATAAGTTAATTTGTCTGGGTTGAATCATAGAATCTTATCTGAGTTTGCAAGCCACATTTTGTTTTAATGAAAAAGCTTCTTTTTAAATTTGGTTCAGTAAGCTATATAACTTATTTGTTGGAGTATATGGGTAATCCCACATCGGATAAATACAACTAACTAAAAGGGCATATAATGTGAAGGGTGAACCAACCAAAATGGCTTAGGCCTTTTGCAAGCCAACATTTTGTTTTATAAATGAAAAAGCTCTTTTTAAATTTGGTTCAGGTAAGCTATATAACTATTTGTTGGATATATGGGTAATTCCAATCGATAAATACAGAGCTAACTAAAAAGGCATATAATGTGAAGGGTGAACCAAACCAAAATGGCTTAGGCCATTTTTGTTAAAAGATAAACCAACTTCATTAAAGCCCAATATTAAATAAATAATGAAATTTGATTTCTAATAATTGCGCCCTAGGGCCCAGATTCTCAACATGGATCAGAGCCTGGGATCAGACACTCTGGCATAAGGGTGAGACTTGATCCCCTGTGTTGGGTCGTATACTCTGATGGACCCATGTGTTGGTCATTCTGGTAACGCTATACGTATCAAAGTGGGTTAGTTTCCACTTGATGAGGGGAGTGTTTGGAGTATATGGTAATCCCCTCATCAGAATAAATACCAACTAAACTACAAAAGGGCATATAATGTAAGGGTGAACCAACCAAAAATGGCTTACGGCCATTTGCGTTGTTAAAGATACAACCCACTCATTCTAAGCCCAATATTAAATAAATAATTGAAAATTTGATTTCATTAATTGCTCCTAGGGCCCATGGGGTGAACCAACCAAAATGGCTTAGGCCATTTTGTGTTAAAGATAAACCCAACTCATTATAAGCCCAATATTAAATAAATAATTGAATTTGATTTCATTAATTGCTCCTAGGGCCCAGATTCTCAACATTATTAAACGAAAATGTAAAACTGCCCTCACAATTATAGAATGATACTAAATATCGCTTTTAAATACTTCAGGAATTAGCTCTTAATGCATCTTAATCATTCAATTCAATATGTTGTTCATTCAGATTCAGTATTCAGAGTTTAGCCCAAACAAATGACCCTTTACCTTCGACAAGTATAGCCTAATGACCAAACAACTCTTGAACTTAGTGCTCTACAATATTATGATGTTTGAATTATGATGTTTGGTTATAAATACGCTTTTCTTAAGAATGTAATAATTGTGTTTGGTTAGTCCAAGAGAAAGTATAAGAATGTAATGGATTACAATAATGCCCTTAAAATTATATATCTTTTTTATTTGCTTAATACACTATAACTATAAAGCACACAAATACAAAAACAATAGTTTGATAAAACTTTTTCCCAATAACCACTAACATGCTATGTAAATATCATTCTGAACATAGTTACCTACAAATAGTTACCTACAAAGTGGTAAATTTCAGGGCCTAGAATGGGTATGCGTACAAAATATGCCATTTAATAGTATATATGGTTCGTAGAGGTAGGTTTAGTTAGTACACTAATTTGGGTCGTAGTAGGTGAATTGTTGGGGTTGATAGTCTTTCTATTAGCTAAATTTTATGCCTAGAGGCATTTCATCACTTTTTTATCAAGAGCTATTTTTTGAATTATAATGAACATAATAAATAGTCAGTTAAAATTACTGAAAATAATATTTAAAACAAATAGTTAAAAAAAGCCCCGTATATGTTGTTTTAAAACAGGCCCACATTTAAAATGAAAATACAGTTTAAAGAAAGTAAACAAATAGAATAACAAAAGTATAGCTTCTCCACATCAAAAGGGCAAACAAGTGGAGAAGAAAAGAAACAAGAAGAATCTGTAATCCAATCACCGAGGAATTTGAAATAAAAAAGTCCAATCACCACAGAGATGAAGGATTTTAGGTTATCAGTAATCCAATCACCAATGTTAGTTTAAAGTCCTTCATTATCAACTCACCCAAGTTGGTTGTTCTATAGTGGGTTAACAAGATGACACACATGCCATTCCTCATGGCTATCATAGTCTAGTGGTGGGTTGTGTGTGTGATGATGGGGTTTTAATGGGTATTAAAGGTTTGTAACTGATTGCTAGTTACGCATTTTGAGCTTTGCAAATAAAAGGAGGGTAAAGTGAATTTAAGGATTCATTTATGAGAAAAAGCAGGAGAGAGAGAGAGAGAGAGAGAGAGAGAGAGAGAGAGATCTTTTTTTTTTTCTCGTCTTGTGAAGGGAGGGAAAGGTGGGGCATTGACGAGAGTTGGTGTGTAGAGGTGGAGTATGCAAGGATTGGGGATACGAAGATCATTTTTATGTCATTGCCGAGGAAGATTTTTTTCTAAAAAAAAAAATATTTGTTCTACTTTAATGCAATTGCTACGGTCCCAAATTTGGATCTAGTTATGGGTGTTTGAATTAGGGGATCGAGTTCAAAATGGGGTGTCCTACAAGGAGTTTTCTTCCTTCCAGCTATGGTGACAGGCTTAGAGAGAATCTGCAATCTCTTAGAGCTCGCTAAGAGAGAACTCTAGAATCTCTGAGTTTTAGGAACTCAAAACTTTTTCTTAAAATTCTGCTTAAAATTTCCTGATATTAGAGCCTTTTAAACAACTAAGAGCAAAGCTAAAACTATCCACTACCCACTATAATAACTATGCACTAATAATTATCTATTTCAATAAATTAACCACCCGAATACACACTAACAAAGAAACTGCTAATACATGATAAAAACTGAACAACTATATAAAATCACCCTAAATACAGCAGTAAAACTACCCTAAATACACCAGCTCCATAATATTACAATCCCCCTCGAGAAGGCGCTTGTCCTCAAGTGCAAAGGACTAGTGACATGAAATCTTCAACTTGTAAAAATGTGACACATACAAAATCCTTATCACCCTCTATTATTGCTGCAAACAAGGACCTGCTTAGCGTGCTTCTATATTTAATTAATATTCCTGGATCAAATGGCTCCTCTAATGTTTCCTCTACATCATTCTCAAATTGCTTCTTCCCAATCCCTCCCATCTAGAGGCTGCCAAATCAGATGGAAGCCCTCTAGTTGTGCTAACAATTGATGTTGTTTGATTATTTATTTCTTTTGCTTTGCTCTGTCTTCTATACACATAGCTATTAAGACTTGAAATGGTTGCTGGAGAACTATTGGCTCTGCAACAGTTCTTGGTTCAATTTTGCCAACTTTCCTAAATTATTACTCCTTATATGTGGCCTAAGAAAATCCAACTTGGTGAATTTTGAAACAATGGTACTGCCCATAGGAGATTCCGGACTGGCTGAACCTACTAGACCTTTTTCTTTCAATACTTGACTATGGCTGCTCCCTTCCATTGTTGAACCTACTAGACTTTTTCTTTCAATAACTTTACCTATGGCTGGCTCCCTTCCAGTTGTTGATGTTTCTTTTTCTGTTCTTTTCTTTTCTTGTGTTCTTTTTTTTTTTTTTTTTTTTTTTTTTTTTTGAATCAGAAAAAACACAGGTAAGGGCAATCCTAATTTTAGATTGAGTTCTTCATTTTTTTTTTTTTTTTTTTTTTTTTTTTTTGAATCAGAAAAAAACACAGGTAAGGGCATCTAATTTAGATTGAGTTCTTCATGTCGAACTTTGTTGGCAGCTTGTTCCTTTAAGAATAATGTCAGAATTCTACCAAGTTGTTGTTGAATAGAGTTTCCCATAACTTTTGACTCTGATACTGAATATTACAGTCCCAAATTTGGATCTAGTTATGGGTCTTTGAATTAGGGGATTAGGTTTGAAATAGGGTGTCTTAGAAGGAGTTTTCTTTCTTCTATACATGGTGGCAGACTTAGAGAGAATCTTCAATCTCTTAGAGCTCGCTAAGAAAGATCTCTAGAATATCTAAGTTTTGGGAACTCAAACCTTTTCTTAAAAATTCTGCCTAAAATTTTCCTGATATCAGAGTCTTTTAAACAACTAAATGCAAAGCTAAATTTATCCATTGTCCACAACAACAACTTCCAACTAATAACTACCTATTACAATAAATTACTTGCTTAACCACCACACTAATACCTGCTAAAAAAGAAACTGACAATAACATGATAAAAACTGAATAATTAAATAAACCACCCTAAATACAGCAGTAAAACTACCCTAAGTACAGAAGTTCCATAGCAATAATTTGCATAATGCTAATGGATGTCCAAGTTGTGACAAAAAAAAAAAGTTCAAGTGATTAAAAAAATTAAAAGAATTGAGCAAAATCATAAAATACACTAAAGTTGAAGAAATTTTTCAGTCATACTGCAAAGAAAAGGAATAAAAATGTCACATGATACAGACCAACCTAATCAACAAACATTGACCCAAATGCTATGAGGTGTTCCCCGAGTTTTTTAAGATTGTCTTTCCTAAATTTTGGCCAAAATGGTTCATAAAGCCTTTAAAATGCACCTATCATCATTCGTGATGCCCCTACTTGGAATCACTGATAAAGCCTACCAATCAATTTTTCCAATAGCTAAAGGCCACCCCCACAAGATCCACAGGTATCAACTCTATCAAGAACAATTGCAAAACCACAGCCCCTAATTCCACTCTCTCAACACAAGAACCAACTCCAAATGCCTCCTTATTGGAATTAGAAGGATTGTGAGACTACCATCAAGCCGTCTAACAAGGTCAAGCTCATTATTATTGCGCAATCTATCATTTACGTTTGTAGATCTAACACTATATTGGTCTTGCAAGAGTCTCTTGATGACATGCATGTACCATTGCTACAACTTCAATTTGGCCCAAATATAATAAAAGAGCTTGGATGAGGCAATGGAACAGAGTGTAAAAAGGAGTCTGTTGAAGCCCGTATAATTGAGAGTAACTTAAGAATATTTTGAGAAGTCAATGCTGCAAAATGACAATATCCATTGGCTCTTTTGTTATCTCCAATGTAGCCCCAATAAAGAAATTATGGCACAACTTAAAGTTCTCATCAAATTTAGCTGCCAATGGTAATCTCCAAAAAGGTCTTATCCTTACTAATGGAGTCCATACTTCCAACAATAACTAAACTTGGATCAAAGGATATGTCAGCCTACCAAATCTCAATACCGAACAACGGTCACCCACAAAATTTCATTTGAGCATGTTGACCAAGCTCTAATATTCAGTCTAGCACTGAAATACTGAAGCAGAAACTTTTTAAGCAGTAAACATAAAGAAAGGTTTCCTGCATTATGTCAACTTAATCGGTTAATTTGCTTTCCACTGGAAGAACAAATTCCTAATACTTGAGAATTTAGGTCAGTTTCTAGCCACTAATAATGCTGAAGGTTAATTAAATACTTAGAATCTAAAGAAGACATACTGAATAGAAAAAAAGCATTTGCATCCAGAATCTCCCTGTAGTAACCATATTTTTCAGCTCTCCAAAGATCCTAAATACACCGTAATTTAAATGGTAAAAGTTTTTCCTCAAGTCCGAACTTGGACAAAAATCTAGAGAGATTGCCATAACATTGCTTCATCTAATTGCCTGTGTTATTTATGGTAAATCATCTGAGCATATTTGAATCCTCCACTGCCAATCAATGGTTAATATCAACTAATGGAAATGAGTTACAACAGATGCAAGGATTAAAATTTTCTCATGTAGTTGTCTTGGGGTAATCAGTTCTTGTGGCTTCATTATGGTCTTTTTTCATTAAGCTTTAAAAGGGATATTTTAGGACTATGTAGCTATTTGAATCCTCCACTGCCAATCAATGGTTAATATCAACTAATGGAAATGAGTTACAACAGATGCAAGGATCAAAATTTTCTCATGTAGTTGTCTTGGGGTAATCAGTTCTTGTGGCTTCATTATGGTCTTTTTTCATTAAGCTTTAAAAGGGATATTTTACGACTATGTAGCTCTGGCTGATATGCAAGAGGTGCTTTAATTTGATATTTATTTAGAGGAAGATAATTCAGTCTCCTAATTCATCATTCTTCAAGATGTTATTATTTTATTTAAATGCATTAAATAAATTCTATTTTCTCAAGAGAAAGAGTATGATATTTATTACAATGTGGTGGTGTTATGGACAGTGAAGAAACTCTGCACATTATGTTCCAAACATAACAAGTGGATTCCTCTCTCTCTCTCTCTCTCCCAACTAATTTGACTGCAAAAGGAAATTAAGCATATGAACAAATTCAAGGAACAGTTTTTCTTACTTGCTGATTCCTCGACAGAATTCTCAATCATGAGGACAGGCTTGCCATATGCATCCACAATCGGGTGTGGATCAGCCTCCCAACTAACAAATTTCTGCATCCCGATTTCCTTCTTAGCTTGACTGTTATCAACCCTTTTTGTATCTGGTTCTTCAAATGCAACTGACTTTTGTTCTGGAACTTCAACAACAACCTTAGTGGAAGATTGTCTGCTTATATAAGCAACATTACCCATCTTTCGTGAACCAACGCCTTGTCCGCCTTGCACCTGAGACTGCCCAACCTTTGGCCAGCTTGAAGTGGGGCTAGCGATCCATTTCTGGGCATCATCCCATTTGGATGGTGCTGGCTTCGAAAATGGAGCCAGGTGCACTTTTTGTGTACCACGCTCTGCCTTCTGAAATTCAAAAGATGTGGAAGACACACTCACAGAATCATGTCTGCTATCATAATCTAAATATGAGTCTTCCTGAGACCTAATCCTTGGATTGACAAGAGAGTGATCCTTTGATCTACGGTCAGCAACCATCTGAGAACTCACGGAGTCAGCTGTGGTTGAAGTGGAGCATTCAGGCAGTACAGTGACAACATCTACATCTTTGCAATTATCAGAACTGTTACCACCTACAAGAGATTTTACTTGCTAATCAGTTAATACAAACAATAATCAATCTTTAATTATTCCACTTTTTTATATTAGCTTCAATAACATAGAGCAACAATAAAATTTGGTTCTACAAGCAGAAACATTTGCAATCCTACACTCAGAAAAATGAAGAGCTAGAAATTTCTTAGGAACCAAACAAAAAGATAATGGCAACGAATACTAGCATTTCGCAATTATGAAACATTATTTTGGAAAAAAGGACAAAACATGGACACATAATACAAAAACCAAAAGTAATAAATACAAGAAGTCGTTATTTACCAGCTTCATCCAGATGAGATGATTGAGATCTCAAGTTGTAAGCAGAATCCACCTCTTCTTCTTCTTCTTCCCTTCTTTTCTTTTCCACTCCAAGAAGCATATTTCTCAGTTTTCCAGGGGAAAATCCTCCACCCTGTCAAAACCCAGAAACCCAGTTACATTTTTGACAGATCACAAGCAAAAAACAAAAATGCATTGAATTTTTCTTGAGCAGCTTGCCATTTTCGATTGGGAAGGAAGTTGGGAGAAGAGAAAGTAAAGCGAGAAGCGCATGCAAGCAAGCAAAAGGCTAAAGAATATAAATAGAAATTTACAAGTACCAGAGGCTTTTCGATCCTTTCGTAATCCATTTGAAGCAACTAAAATTTGCTGCTCATCATCATTTGAATATATGCAGTATTCGCTTTTATGTACACCCAGGCGAGCAAAATCATCACATCTCGCTTTCAGGAGCCTTAAGCGCTGCCTCGGCGGAAGAATATTTGCTCCCTTGTCTTTTCTCTTTTAGTCTCTTAGTCTTTCGACTCTGGTCTGGTCAAAAGAGCTAAAATGTTGAGATGCCGTGTTATGGGCTAACAAGGCTCACCGTATTTTGTCGTTATTTAATTTGCTTTTCATGAATCTTATTTATTTCGTTTTCGATATTTGTCATGATTATCAAAATAGTTTTAATTTTTTTATAAATATTTATAATTTCTTTAAATTTACCCTGATATATTATTTAGTCTTTCAGTTAAAAAACACAGTTTTTGTTATTAATTTTAAAGTAAAAAAGATAAGATTAGCCTTTATAAAATTTTTTCTCATTGCTGTCTATTCCTATCCTCTCTAAAATATCTATAATTCAAATTTTATACCCGTCTCTCAAACTAACACTACTTTTAGCCACCACAAATAATAACCATTTCACCGTAAATCATCATCTCCATTTCCAAATCACCGCCGGAGCTAAAACCCTAATACCCAAATCCGATCCTTAAATTGTGTGCTCAAGTCCTATAGTAACTTGGTCTCTTGCAAATTCAATTTCTCATGGAGCTGCATCTCTAATGTTCTTTTTCGATCATATCCTAAACTAGCCGCTCTATCTTCTTCCTTATTTTCTATTTTTAAAAAAAATTGTGCTCTATTCTAGAAGGCATTAAAGAAGGTATTAGTGTCTGTTTCTACTTTTGCCTAATGCTAACATCAATTTTTTTTTTTTTTTTGTTTTTTTTGCATATGTATCAAATTTTTTTTTGGTGTAGATGAATTTACTTATGAGTTATCTTTTCTTATCTATCTCAGGATTCCGTCATGGTGTACGGGTGACATTAGATTATTTGTATAATGACTCATCTTTCATTTTTCTTCTTTTTCTTTCCTTGAATGAGTAATTTAAGAAAGGCCCTGTTGATTTCGAAGCATTTTACCAGAAAATTTCAGCCAAACTCGAATAACAAACTGGAAAATTTATCCCAGATGCGGTTGAGTGCCTGAATGAAGAATTAATCAAAACTGTATTTTCTGGGTTTAATTTTTTATTTAGCTACAAAGTATTTTGTTTTTCAATCAGTAGATTTATTTTCTGTTGGGTTATGGATGTAACTAAATTAGTTGGGAATTGGTATTCAATTAAGATACATTTATCTCTTTCTTTAATTTTGATTTTTTATGCATGTGTTTTGATTTGTTTTTCCCACGTTCGTGAGTATTGAGAATAGAGAAAAGTGAGATCGAAAAAATCTGTTTATTAGAGAATTTAGGATAACTTGATCCTTTTATGAAAAATTAATCGCAAACAAACATGACCAAGTAGGATGATAAGTAAATCTTAAGAATATTATAAATATTTGCATAAAAGTCATGAACTACTTAAATAATTATAATAAATCTCAATGACGAAATAATTATTTTTCCTCTTAAAAAATAACCCAAAATCATAAATAACTAAATTAAATTTATTTAATTTGGTTTTAATACATTATTTAATTCAGTTTCGTCCGATTTTATTTTAAAAAGTTTTTTATTTATTCAATATCATCCTACTCAATTTGAACCGAGCTCACAAGTGCTTGCCATTACAATAAAAATAAAATTTGAATAATTTATCAAGTTTGTTTGGAGGAGACGCAATCTAGAATGAGGGGGAAGCAAGTAAGTCGAATTATCAATTTGGCGTATTTGCATCATGATAAAAATATTTATGATTTAGTTTCAATTCTTGAAACTAAGTTGGGTACAAATTTATGGTCAAAGCATGGTCAGGCAATGCAAGAACAGATGTTCTAGTCATCAAAGAGAAGGTACCTGCAGACACTGTGATGCTAAAATCAGAAAGAGAGCTGTAAGAGGATTGTTATTAATCAAGGATCAACTGCTATACTTGAGTGGAGGACATCGCAGTCCTTTGTATAGAGATTCAAAGGGCTCTTTGTCAGCTTGTGATTAGGAGATTGTGTTTCTATCATGTGCTTAGTTGTCAGTGTTTGCCTTGTATTTAACCATCCAGAGTCAGCATGAGACGAAGAGTAGGACTTCACTAGTTAGCTCGAATCGAGGTCGATTTACAATTGTCTAACTCGATTTACATATCTAGCTATTGTAATTTTGAGCTAGATATTTTGCTTCGATTGGTAACAAGTGCCCTGCCTTAAGTATCAAATCTTTAAGTGAAACGATCTGTATTTTTATTTTCAAAAATTTTATATTTTTATTAAATCAAAATCCAGATTTTTAATTTGATAGACTTCAAGTGCCGAATAATTTTATTTTAAGCCCAAGTTTGCAAATTGGGTTTAAGCCCATAATCATATTATCGGAACTTTAAAGCCGAGAACTTTTTAAACTATTCGAGGATAAATATTAAATATGAAATTAATTACTACGGTTTAATTAAAATTAAAGAACAATTTAACATGACCCAAATTTTTATTTTCCAAAGCTATTAAATTTAAAATTAAATAAGAAAGCTATATGCTTATATTTTACTCAATAAAATATTTTGTAGTCCCATTTGAAAATCTTATTGACTAGGCTTTTATTTAAACCATATCAAACTAAGTAAAACAATTAAGTTGTTGGATGGTAAACTCTTATCACAACACCAAATCGCCAACTCACCTCTTCTCATCACTTCTTCTCCACCAAAGATACCCGTTAATGGCCTGAAATCATAGGGACAGCAGCCCCTCCGCACAGTTAATGGCCTGAAATCACCAACTTTAACCCTTTAATGGAAATCTTAGCTAACAATATATTGGTGGTAAGCATATTTACGTTTGTTATTTTTAATTTAGTTAAGGAGGTGAATTTATTATTTTAAATTTATTAAAATAGAGTGCTTTATCATTTTTTAAATTTATAGAAAAAGTGAGATTAATAGTTTTTATTATAATAGTCGAAAACTAAAAAAAATATATATATATTTTTTTAAGAAAAAGATTAAATGATACATATTATTTCTTTTATTGTGTAATCAAACTTAATTCGTATAAGTTATTTATATATTTTTAGAGTTTTCTTTATTATTTTTATCATCTTTTATGAATCTTTTAATTTATCAAAAAATAACTCTATTAATTAATAAAATTATGCAATTTTGTAGTCTATAGATGAAATAAATAAATAATCAATAAAATAATTTTTAAATATAAAAATAATACAACTCTTTCATAATAAAACATTTATAAACATTAAACCGCACAATGTGTGAGGATAGACTAAGTTTATTGAATATAAGAATCTATATTCTATTTAAATCAAAAAAATCATCTTTCATACAACTTTATTAATTTCTTAAAATCCTCATTAATTTATTAAAGGAAGCATCAATAAATATTCTCATTTCATCTTGCATTAAAATTCATTAACAACATATATAGTCAATGATGGTGTACAATTTGAAGGATTTTGTGGGTTCATTGTTCGGGGTTTAAAAGAAGAAATTTGTAAGTTCCTAAAATTGAAGATAAAGATCAAGAAATTGATTCCTAAAATTATCTTGTATTTGTTTTTAATAATTAAATGAATAATTAATAATTAAATGATGGATTAATTCTTCTATCTTCTATAATTATTTATATTTATTTATTATATTTCTTTAATTTTTATTATATTTATGTTATAAAATAAGTGGATGTGCTACACATGTTAGAAGTTTGTATTTTTTATTATTGCAAACTCTCTCTTTCTGATTTGTATAAGACTCTATTAGGGTTCCACTTATGTAACTATATATATGTGGCTTCTCATCAATAATAATTACACTCTCGCACTCTCATCTTTTGCTCCCTATTCCTTTCTTCTCTTTACACTCCCCTGTTTTTTTTTTTTTTTTTTTTTTTTAATAATAACACTCTCCGCACTCTCATCTTTTTGCTCCTATTCCTTTTCTTCTCTTACACCCCCTGTTTTTTTTTTTTTTTTTTTTTTTTTTATAACACGTTATCAGCACGAGATTGTTTTACTACTATTTTGATTTTCGTTACATTGCTCTTTTGATTTTTGCGATAATCAAAGTTAAGATTCATCGTTGAACTTCATGAGGTAATTTTATATATTTTTGAAAATATAATTACTATGATTAATTGATATAATATATAGATTTGTTATTGGACAAAATAAATAATTTTAATTTTATATGTATGTATATGGCTATTTTATATTAAGGAAAGCGGTCAAGATTTTTTTTTTTTTGGTTTCATAAAATAACATAAATTATTTAGATATAAACGATTTCATCTATTATTTCACGGTCATTGATTTGTTAGTTCAGGAAAAAGATACAACTATATTTTAGATCTACTTTATAGGCTAAAAAACAAGGATTAACTATTGATTTTTATAGGTTAAATAGAAAACCACTTTACAAGGACATATCTTGTCTAAATTTATGAATTAGACTAAACTGTTATTATTATTATTATTATTTGATAACAATACATGAGTTTTAATAGTTGTGCAATTCCTACATGACTTGTACTTTTCAATTTTGACGGTGCAGTTTTCTGACCTTAACATAATTAATATACATGTTTATAACTAAGTTAAAGAAGATAAAATTGATTTTTGATAGCTGACATGAATATGTTAATTGATGTGGTATTTTCTTACTGCTCATCAAATTGTATTATATACTTTCTTTTGTCGGAACAACAGTTTTTATTAGCTAATTGGTTTATTATAATAAACACTACAAAAAAAATAAAATAAATTAGTGACAAAAAGTTTTATCGCTAATTCATAATATTTTGACACTAATTACTTTTTACCATCAAAATAATGACAAAAACGTTAGCATCTTGTCGCTATTTTTTTAGCTACAAAACCGTATTTTGTGGATAATTTATGTCGCCAAATTTGTAATTTTTTATCGGTAATTTATTAAATAAAGTAGACAAATTTTGAAAGTATTTTGTTAGACTTTTATCGGTATTTTGTCATTAAATTTATTTGTTATTTTAATAAAATGAATTTATTTTGTTGCTAATTTATCGCTATTTTGTTGCTAATTTCAAAAAAATAAAAAAAAAAATTTTTTTTCTAAATTTACATAAGCAACCTGCTTTAATATAACATCAAAAAAAATCTAATAATCAATAATTTCAATTCAACTCCATATACCATAATACACCTTCAATATATTATATTTATAATATCTTGCAAATTAATTCAACAAATATGTTAGTTGAATCTCGTATTCTAAGTATTAAAAACACAATGGTAGCATCTGGTGTGCTACTTGCATTGCTCAAAAACCAACGTGATTCTTTCTCAATTGCATAAATAGTTGCCTGCAAATTCGAAAATAAAACATTTATAATTAATTATATAAAATAAGGTGATTAATTGTATAATCTCCAATTACACTCAATAATACTTACACTTACTGAATTGTCATAATTTATTGTGGAAATGTTCCCATGTGTAAGAGCATATTCCTTAGAGTGCAAAATATCATGGAGCTGCTTCAAATTGCCATATTTTGGTTGATCCAAATTTCCTATTAAGAATTTCAACATAAATATATTAATGACAGAAACAAAATAAATAAATAAAAGCTGAAATTAATAAGAAAAATATTCCTACCATATTCATTAAGGGGACTAAAAAACCAAGAAGTAATTAAAAAATAAAATTATATAAATTATAAGTTAATTCTATGATAATTTAATTAAATACTAACCATGTAGTAATTTTGTAATGTGCCTCCAGTTTGGAAAAAGCTAGCAACAGCAAAAGCAAGATCCTCAGCAATCCTGTGTGGATCTTTACCACCCCAACCCTTAAACCAACCAGTCCAGTTTGGTTAATTAAAACATTTGAATTGTTCAATTAATAAAACAAAATCATAAATAATTAGTTTAGATAAATTTGTATATATTTATATACCATTGATTGGTGAGCATCATCTTGCTGGCACATTATCCATGAAACTCCAATGTCAAGCGAATTAGCCATATTTGCACAGCAATTAATGTATGCTTTTCCACCAGCTCCATATGCAGACATTATATTCCCATATTCATTCTCAATCTGTTCATAATTTGTAAAACTCTTCATATTAATCAATGGCATCCAAATCGCCTTCCTTCGATTTCTTTATCAACAATAAGCCTAACTTTTTATAATAATGTAATTTAATTTGAACAATGCAGGTTAAGTATTACCTTTATTATCAAAGCTCTGTTAGCTTCCAGCAACAATTGTTCCTGTCGGAAGAAACATAATAAAAGTGAATTATGATATGATTAATTCCACTTGCATATACCTTGTTTTGAAGATCAGAAAGCTGGTCAAGCATATATTGGGTCTGCAAAAGCAGTTTAGATCAACAATATGTCAATTAACCTAAAGAGAAGTCCAATAATCTCTTTTAAGAAATAATTGTCACTTGAAAAATGCTAAGAAAAGCAGAACAAATTGCCCCAAAAATTGATATACAAAGGCATACACATGTAGAAAATTATATATAACAAAACAAATAAATTGCAGAAGCATCAGTTTCCATTGTATCAAAACTATTTTCAATATATAATTTCTTCTAAATAGAATTGTTGTGAATCACGTCAAAACTATTTTCAATATTTCATTTCTTCTAAAACAATCTATCCTTGAAACCATTGGCTCCTATAGACTATTAAAACAAGAATAAAACAAAAGGACAAGGAAAAGTGGAGACAGAGTGAATCAATGAAAAAGACTATAAGGAAAAGCAACAGCAAATATATAAGGACAAGCTCATCCCTCCATTGCCCACTTTTAACATGTCAAGATCTATTACATATTATCATAAGAATAATTTTAAACTGGATCATTAAACTATCAATTAATTACTAGTGATTAAAAAAAGTGTTTTGTTACAATTCCACCTGCCATGTCCTGCACATCTTCTCCAAATGTTGTTTTCATCTGCAATTGATGTGACACTAAAACAACAAACAAAAAACTACAAAACCTCGACTTACTTGACAAATATTAAATGCCTAGAAAGAGTAACGTAGTACCTTTCCCAGCTGTCTTTGATGTCCCCTGTAGTTCTCCATGTTGAGATTAAAGCTCTGATATCACTTGTTGGGATTAATGCTCTGATACCACTTGTTGGATATCAGCGCAGTGATAAACTCCAAGATTGATTAATAATTTATAACAAATAACTCGACTTACGTTCGCACAACATATAAATAGTCCTTAGCAGTTAGAGCTAACGTATAGCCGTTCGCCAGCTGTCTTTTGATGGTCCGCTGTAGTTCACCATGTTGAGTAGTTAAAGCTTCTGATATCGACATTGTTGGGAATTAATAGCTCTGATACCCATAGCTTGTTGGATATCAGCCGCAATGCGTATGAAAGCTCGTGAATAAGTGGGTGATCTATGATAGGTGATATACACACACTCACTCGGGAAAGGGTATAACTAATCACGCTCCAACACTCATATATTCATATGATACATCACGACAGTATGGAATATCACACACTGCACTCACTTCTGTATATTTAGCTCTCGTTGGTTTGCTTGGTTTCTTACCAAATGACAGGTGAGAGTGGCGTATTTATAAGCATTTCCACCGGTCTATTCACTCGATAAATACTGATATATCAGAGAGATAGATATAATATAACAAGAATAGAAATATCATCAAGTAATTCTCGATAGCACTGATAAGACGTTAGTAAGGATATTTTCATTACAATCTCATGTGTGGGGGCGTATTCGTGTGGTGGGCGGCATTATAGGTCATATACTGCGTGTGTGTTGCTCTTAAGCTGCCAAATATTTTATTTTATTGTAGCCTAACCCCATTTTGGTGTTATTCGTTTCTAAAACTTTCCATTTTGGTGGTTATCTTTTCTAAATTAATCGGTGATATTTTAATACTCTCCCTCAACGATTAATTTCTCTTTCTTCATCATTCCCAACTGTTGGAGAAAATCTTCATATTTATTTGCGTTTAAACTCTTTGTAAAGATATCGGCTGGTTGATCCTCCATCTTGATATATTTCATTTTAATCTCTCCTTTGTAGAACCTTCTCTTTGATAAAGTGATAGTGAACCTCCAT
This sequence comes from Jatropha curcas, assembly GCF_014843425.1. Next base: position 46,524 of record NW_023591539.1, on the reverse strand, counting down.
GTGTTTTGTTCTCGCATGAAACACCGGATTTTCAGCCATTTGTATAGCCGAACGATTATCACAGTTTAACAGAATTGGATAGTCGATGGGTTGATGTAGATCGTTCATAAGCTGTGACAACCAAACACTTTCTTTAGCTGCTGTTGCTGCTGCCCGATACTCAGCTTCTGTTGTGGAAAGTGATACTGTAGGTTGTCTCTTGCTGCACCAAGAGATTACTCCTGAACCAAGACTAAATGCATAGCCTGTTGTCGAGCGCCGAGTGTCAAGATCTTCTGCATAATCAGCATCGCAATATCCTTCCAACTTGATAATTTAATCCTATATCACACTTACCACTCGCTTTGACATAATCCTCAGTGTGTGTGTGCGAACTCGCTTCAGTGAGGATTTTCGTGGGGGCTGGCGCTCGTTCACGTTCATAACTGCATATAAGTATAGTGAGTCCCTGGGATATACTACATCGTATCGGCACCCACCGAACTTAGGCTCCCATAGTTTGTCTATACATAGTAGCATCTTCGAGATCATTTCCCTTCATGAGCACACAGGCTTGACATTAGCATCCATTGAGTAGATATCGGCTTGCAATTTCATCCATCCCAAACCTCTTCAGTAGATCTCTTGCATACTTCTGTTGTCGAGGAACAAACCTTCCTTGGGCTTCTTCTATCTCCAATCCAAGAAAATGCTTGAGCTTTCCTAGCTTCTTTCATTTTGAAACAGTAGCCAAATTCTCTCGGATGGTTGAATCCTTCGATTGTTGCCAGTGGACTATTAAAATCAATCAATGATACTATCACTATAGCTGTTCTTCCTTCCATCTTTTACAAAATAACTGAGTCTTGCTAGGCCATAACATAATCCATTCTTGACAAGGGATATCTGCACAATCTTGCCCATACCAGGGCCCTCGGTGCTTGTTTAGACCATATAAGAGCTTTCCTTTAGCTTGGCACACATAGTTAGGGATTTTCACCACTTCTGAAACCCTGGTGTTGCATCCATGTAGATTTCACGATCAATATTTCACCATGTAAGAATGCATCTTTCACACCATCTCCCACCAAAGGCCATGACTTACAGGCTGCTTAAAGCTAGTAAATTACTCGCACAGTGTGATTCTTGGCAACTGGATAAATGTCTCATCAAGTCCAAGCCATTACTGTTGAGAAATCCACGACGCAACCCAGTCTTGCTTCGTATCGCTCAATTGCATTCCATCCGGGCGAGTTTGATTTTGTAGGACCCATTTGAAAGAGATGGGTCACAAATTTCTTTTGGTTTTGGCACTAAATTCCCATGTTTGATTCCTCAAAGCAGCAATTTTTCTTCTTCCATCGCAGTAGTCCACTCCATCTTCTTATGCTTCTTCATAAGTTGGTTGGCTCCTGTTCTCTGCTATTAGCAGCATTGCATATTTGGATTAGGCCTTCTTTCTCGACTCGATCGCCCGAAGTGAGGATAATTCTGGATCTTGTTCTTCTTGACTTGGCTTTGTTGTTGGTATTGCACCTATCTTATATAAGGGCTCTTCGAATTCTCTTAAAACATCTGGATGGCATCTCCTTGACACTCTTTCTTCTGGGAATGACATACTCCCTTCATCCTTAATTTCTTTCAACTTTTTCTTGGAATTTCTTTTTGAGTCTGGTATAGGGTTGCTTGAGATGAACACCAAAAGTATGATGTCTCATCAAAGACCACCATTTCGTGAAAATATGGGCACTTGTTAGTTATTAGGATCACAACATTCCTCCAGCCTTTTTCATTTGCTTCATTTCATAACCAACAAATATGCCAGCGAAGTGCTTTTTTGTCAAAACTTGCTTCGAAGTTCGAAGTTCATCCGGAACGAAGACATAACACACGCATCCAAAAACGCGAAAATGACTTACAGTTGGTTTAATGTTCCACAATTTCTGGAATGGGAATGTAAACTCTAGTCTTGCTTGAGGTAGTCTATTGGTAACGTACACAACTATCTTCATGCACTCTGCCCAAAATCTAGCTGGCACATTCTTCGCATGGAGCAAACTCCTGCAGATCTCCACTAGGTGTCGATTCTTTCTCTCAGCAACTCGATTCTGCTGTGGTGTTCTTGGACATGTGAATTGCCTTCGAATGCCTTGCTCTTGGCAATATTTAGTGAATTCGTCAGACGTGTACTCTCCACCATTGTCACCATTGTCGGATGCGAAGGCATCTTAATTTTTATTCCCGGACTTCTTTTTTCACTTTCTTCTTTGCAAAGCTTTGAATTTTTTCAAAAAGCTTCTGACTTCCTTCTACCATGAAATCTACCCAAACATTGTCTCGAGTAGTCATCGATCGAAAGTAATCATGTAACCTCATATTACTGTTGTAGGTTGCTTGATCCGTCTAAGAACATTCTGAGATGTATTAACTCCAATTTGGCACCTTGCTTCTATTTTTTGACTCTTCAAAGGGGAGTTGGTGAAGCTTTTCCATTATTGGCATCAGCACATATAGTGTCTTCTCGGCATTCCAACTGAGGAAGACCTTTAAGCATGGACTTCTTTTCATCATCACCTTAAGCTTGTGAAACTAACATGTCCCAGACGAGCATGCCACCAAGTCAGCTGTTTTCAACTCTTCCTTGTTTCTATCAATATAGGCTTCTTGTGCTGACATGACGTAGATTGATTCTACTCGCCGTATCCCTTCCCATTGAACTGGAATCTCGATTAATTTAAAAGGTTACGATAAACCTTCAACATTATCAGGACCGAAACCACGCTATAATTACCCTGCACTTGCTATTTTGTGATACAGAGAGCAAGTTTTCTTTCATCCTTGGCACATGGTAAAACCATCTTGTAAAACTCTCATTTTTCTCCTTACTGGAGGAGAAACAATGGTTGTCTTTCCAATGTGAAGCTATTGGGCAATTCTCGTTGTTATTTGTTGTGACGTACAACGAAACCGGACCCTCCAATCATAATTGGATATATCTGATACTTTCTCCTTGTTTCCTGTCATGTTGATTAGAACTTTCCAAGAATCAACTATCCAATCATCATCATAGTTTGGATCTCTTATTCACTTACAGATATTAATGACGACTCCTGCTCGTGGTCCTTTCATCATCATTCTTCTACTGGCTTCCTGTGCGAATTTTCTTCCTCCTTGAACAAAGAAATTGTGAATATCCCATCCTCTTTCACTTTGTTGCTCGTTCTGCGCGTTGATCTGTGTTTCCTTCTACTCGGTTCTGCTTCGACATTCTCGAACGAAATGTCCTCTTTTTGTGCACTTATAGTAACGAATCACTTTCTCGCCGTCATCTTTTCTTTGTCCTGGCCTTGCTCTCCCTTGCTGTGATTGGTCTCACTTTTCTTTCTCCATCCTTATTGATTTGCTCCTTTCTTTTCCACCATCGACTCTCGCAACGGTTTGAAAATCCCCTTCTTTTTAGCAAATAGAGAGCTTTCTTCATTTCATCCTTTTCAAAGCTTTACTTTAGACCATTTTTTTCGTCTAAAGTCTCTTCATTGGACAAAGATATTTCTCTAACTCGGTCTTAAGGTTGGTTGTTGTAACCCCAAACCACGCAGTAGCAGTCACAAGACCCTTAAATTCAGGTCTTAAAGACCCTTAAATTCAGGTCTTAGACCATGGATGATGATCCTCCTCATCCTTGTCTCGTTGATCTCATTGTCTGGATCTAATTTTGAAATCTCCTCATATAAAGATTTTACTTTAGAAAAGTATTGACTTACAGTGAGGTTCTGTTGCTAGATTGAGAATAACTCGTTTTCAAGCCGTTGCAATTTTGCTTCGTTTTTGTTGGCGAAAGCAGACTTGAGAATGTCCCATGCTTCCTTTGGTGTTTTAGTCGACTTGATCCGTTGCATCTGCTCATCTTCTACTGTTGCATCTGCTCATCTTCTACTGCAACTGTTAGCACATACATCGCCTTCCCGCATTTTGTCTCCCACTCTTTTAGAGCTTTTGCATCCCCAACTGGTGGTGCAGTATTATCTCATCCGACGATATCCCATAAGTCTTGACCTATGAGATAATATCTCATACAGGTACTCCAGTTCCCGTAATTGTTGCTATTTAGCTTCTCGATACTATTAGCAACTCTAGAAAAATCCGCCATAAGGTACTGGTGTTCCTCACACTAACCAATGCACAACGGTCCTTGAAGATCACAATCCTTGCTTGTGAATCTTGCTTCAACAACAGTCCCCGACTGTTAATTCTAGCAGAGTAATGATACTCTACACTTGTAAATGAACGCCACAAAATACCACGGCTATAACTACTACCACCACAACCAAGCTCTGTACCACTTGTTGGGATTAATGCTCTGATACCACTTGTTGAGATTAAAGCTCTGATACCACTTGTTGGGATTAATGCTCTGATACCACTTATTGGATATTAGCGCAGTGATAAACTCCAAGATTGATTAATAATTTATAACCCCAAAAATAATAACGGGAAAGGCAACCAACATAATACTAACACAAAACACCAAATATAATTAATTGTATTAAATTAAGAAGCAAACATTCACAAAGCTTAAGGAAAATGATTACTTGGTTTTTTGTTTGGTGTTTTGCTTGGTTTGCTTGGTATCTTACAAATGAGGTGAGGGTGGTATTTATAGGCATTTCCACCTCCTCAATGTACGGCTAAGATTTTGTTTACAAAAATGGACGGTCTAGATTACAAAGGAACATTTTTCTAGAGTTAGGTAAGGATATTTTCATTACATCTCATGTGTGCGGAGAATTGTGGAGTATTCTAGAATGTTGGGCTTGGACCTCCAACTTTGGGGCTTGGGATTTGGCTTTAAGGCTTATGCAAGTATTTATCTTATTTGTAGGCTTGGGATTTTGGGCTTTAAGCTTGCCAAGTATTTATCTTATTGTAGTAACCCATTTTGGTGGTTATCTTTTCTAAATTAATCGATGATATTTTAATACTCCAGGCATCACCATATTGGCCAGCCCATTTTGCAGGATACTCTTCTCCCTTGCCACAATTTATGTTGGTTTGCTTAAAATTTTTAATTTGATATACTGAATATTTCAATATCCTATAAATAGAAGATGGAAATTAAGTAATTACTTACCATTCACATATGGAGTAAAGAATTGGTTTGCCTGCCTTGTGCAATGCATAACTCATCTAGAATATCTAAAATGGAAAACTAGAAAAGATTATCATTTGACCCGAGGAAAGTAGGTTAATTAATCAAATCGTACAAGAAATCAAGGTTATTTCTCGCTTATTTTATTGATAAGGAAAGGAAGAAAAGAAAAGAAGAAAAAAAGATCAATTATGACTGAATTAATGGTAAATGGAATCGTCTATTATATTTAGCAGAAAGACGGATACTTCTCATAGAAAGACAGAGAGTTACTAAAACATTGGCCTCGTTCACAGCCATTAACCAAGGTTAAATACTAAACAATGGAAAACAATTTCTACAACAGCAGTGGCATGCAATGTTCCATCAATGTCTTACTGCGGCATTTGAGGCTCGGTCGACGGTGACAATACTAGAAATCCCTTCAAATCGTGGTTGTAGCTAGGTTTCGGATTAGGGAAAACGAGAACAAGAGAAAAGAGAGGAAAGGAGGGAAATTGAGAATTGGGCGCCACATAATTACATTAACCCAAATATTATTGTTATTTTTGAAATATTTTAAAACAATTTACTGATAAAAAAGTCTATAGCTATTTTGTCAGTAACAAAAAATACCGTCAAAATATTTTGCCGGTAATTCATGAATTAAAGTTTTTCGCTGTTGTTGTCGGAATTTTGACGGTAAATCGAGGCACCATTATCTGGCACGTTTATTACCAACATATTAGCAAGAAACACTTTTTGTAGCAAATTAGCGATAAAATACCTACAAAATTTTTATAGTGATATTTTTCAAATAATATTAATTTTTAATAATTTACATTTTGTCGGTATTAGTTGGTAGTTTATCACCAAATACCAGTAAAATTTTTGTCGATATTTTTTGTCATGACCTGTTAGCTTGGGTCGGATCGGCACTAAGATTTTGGTAAGCTTAAAGTCATCAAAGCCTGTAGTATGCCAAATATATACAAATCCAATTTTTCTGTCAATAGAATCGGCCTCAGGCTCAATATCATCATATTCAATAATAACTCGATTTATAAGGTTCTCTGGGCCCATATTAATATTTATTATGTAATAGAAACTTTAATAAATAATACATCAATATTTTTTAGATTTATTATACATGACTATCCTAATTGCAGAACAATCTAAAACTTAAAATTTCACATTACTTGTCGAGGTATCTTCTAGAGATCTAATGACAGAGGACAATGAGATGTTCAAATACTTGTAACCTAGAAAAAATATTAAGGCAAGGGTCAATGCCTAAACTCAGTGAGTAGTATTAGATAATCTTCTCACCTCACACAATCACACAATTCGTATTTAATTCAATCTAGTTATCAGACTAGTTATATAATCATACAGTCAATCATGCAAATTACATAGCAACAACAATCACAACTATTAACACCTTCACATAACCACATCAAATGGAGATTAGTTAGTGGCGTCACCTAAACCCCCCGACGAGTCGTCCTCACACGTGGCCCGCTCTCTCATCATGTGTGCACTAGGGAGCCTGTGGATCCCGTATATGTATGGCACAACCCAAGAGGGGGGCGAATTGGGTTTTGTAAAAATATAAATTTTTAGATTAAAAACAAAATATAGAATTCGGGTTTTGGTAAAAAATATAAATTTTAGATTAAAAAAACAAAATATAGAATTCTTAAGGCAGCGGGGAAAAATAGAAAAACTTATGAGGATAAATTTTATAGATTAGAACTTCCTCAAACAATGTTCTATTCAGAAAATAGGGAAAGACTATGCCAAAGTGCAAAGTTAATAATTAGAATTGCTTTTACAATGTTCTTATTTAGTATTAACTTCTTTATGACGAAAGCTATTGCTAATTAGAACTTCCTCATTAAAGTTTTTAGAAAAATCATATTAAGACTGTGTGGAGAGACAGTTATTGAAAATTAGAACTACTTTCACAAAAGCCTTTAATTCAAGTTTAGAAAAACTTTGATTAGAAACCCAAGTTACGTGGAACATACTGTTAAATAGAAGAACGGTTAGAACTTGTATATTTACTTATCAGAATTCCAGAGTTCTATTATTCAGAGAAGCATAAAACTTATTTCAGTTTTTTAGAACATTCAAATCATTAACAATTTTTAGCATTTCTAAAATATAAACAGAAGTGTAAAGTTAAAGTAGTATTCAGGCAAAACTTCAGAAATTCACAAAAGATCACACCATGGATTATAGTGGTTCGGGCACTAACTCACCTACATTCCACTCCCCAAGACTCATTTGAGATCCTCAACTATGCTTATTCTCTTTTCAAGGGTTAACCAACAGTACCAAAGGCCAATAAGATCAACACCTTAGATCTACCCTTTATCCCATTAGATTTTCAATAAGGTTCTAGTTAACCTCAACCACTTTCTATTTTTTGACAGAGTACAGAAACTCAATTCAAGACATGTACAGAAACTCAATTCAAGACATTAGAATCTCTCTCACGGAGAAGGTTGCTTGATAACCTCTTTCACAATAGCTTCTCACCTAAGCTATGACACAATTGTTTATCAAATAAAAACATGTCTACTACAGATTACATAATCTAAATAGACAGACAAAAATGCAAATATAAGAACAGGAAAAACAGTTTTTCTGATTAGAAAATCGTTTAAAAAATAGAACTGTTTTTCAAAAGCAGTTGTTATAAAAATTCTTTTCTCTTTTAAAGATAAAACCGTAAAGTATAAAGATGAAAAGAAATAGAGAGGGTAGAAAGTAAGTTTTGAGAGATAAAAAGTAAGTTTTGAGAGATAAAAGATATGATCATTAGGAGAATACTCTTAAAAACGAAAACTCTTTCTTCCACCATTTCAAAAAATGAAAACTTCTTTTTATAGAGAGGTCTGTGACTCTCGTTTTTAGAAAGTGGATATTTCTTTTTTTGAGATCAGAATATTTGCTTTCCTTATTTTGAAGATACAGAAATCTTAGTTACCAAAAATTTATTTTATCCTTTTGGTAAAAAAATAGGAGACAATCTTTCTTTGCTTAAACATAAAGATTTCCGAAAGCAATTTATTTGAGAAATATTTTTCGAAAAGATTCTACTTACTAAAACGAAAAAAAAAAAAAAAGATCTTCCTTCGTTTTAGGTAAGAGAATAAATTAAAATTCTTAGATCTTCAAAAAGGATTTCCGAAAAAGAAGTGCATAAAATTTATTACCAAAATCGTTAGAGACATAATCTCTTTAATTTTAGGTAATTGAATCATTTCGATTTCTTTTACGGAATTTCGAAAATAACTTTTTGACGAAAAGATTTATTTTGAAGAATCGAATCTAATTTTCGAAAAAAACTTTTTTGATGAGAGAAAGATTAGTTTTTGTGCCTTATAGATGAATTTTCTCTCTATCCTTACAATGAATCCTTAAATATCCTAACCACTAAGGATCTTTGGGATGTCTTCACATTTACTATTGGAATTTTGTAAGGATTTTGTTTTGATCGTTTATTACCTTTCCATAAGTATTTCTGCATAAAATATCATAGCACGAATAATATAATTTTAAATTTATTTGGTTTGTTTTTAATCATCATTTGTTTTAATCATCAAAATTCCGAGATTAGAATTTGACCCTTGAGCCAACAGAGCCGATCCCCCATACATGGCTGACCGGTCTCAACCTCACTTAACCAGCCCTCTCATTTTTTTTAATACTCTTTTCTTTTCTATACCAACAAGAGGCTACCCTATGGTTTTTCATATCATAATTCATCAATGCACACGGGGGCACCGATCTCCCTATACATGGCTGTCAGTATCATGGACTGCCCTCACAAACCCAACAGTGACCCACTTCATCCCAATTCTACACAACCAAAGCATATATATAGGACACCACAACTAATCAAGCAATACCCAATAGCAACAAGTAATGCAGCACAAATAGCAATTCTTTAAATAATGCATCTATACCTAGATGGCATTTATCTATCATGTACGAATGCATAATATTTATCTGTGTATGTATGTATGCATATGCAATAGGCAATAAGTTATCCTACACTACTCACAGCTTTATGCTCTAGCTGGAAGCTATGCTCCATATTTCAAGTGTTCTGCTATCCAACGTTCGGTTTCTCGGGACTCGCAATCATATGTAAGGAAAGAATCAGAAACGAATTTCTATTAGTTTACTATTTTATTTCTTAAGAACTGTGTAACGAATCTTTTCTGCTAGCTTATTAATTCATTTGTTTTATAACTCTCTAATTCTATCACTTTACTTACTAACTAGATTCTCAAATAATTAGCAACATTGATGGTATTGGTAATTAGCTTTTATTATTAGTGTAGTTAGTTTAGTCCTTGATAAATGTTTTACCAAAAATCCGGCAACATCTTAAAAATAGAATTATCTACCTGCTTCAAACAATAGCAACATTATCACCTAAAAATAGAATTATCTACCTGCTTCAAACAATAGCAACATTATCACCTAAAAATAGAATTATCTACCTGCTTCAAACAATAGCAACATTATCACCTAAAAATAGAATTATCTACCTGCTTCAAACAATAGCAACATTATCAATTATTCAATATTTCTATTTATCCAATTCACACTGCACATCCTTCGGGCGAATCAATCATATAATTCCCGTCCGCCAATTCATTAACGTTATAATTCTTTCATAATACCAAATTCAATTTAGTTTCACCATAGCTCAACTATAGAGTTGTAATTTAATCCATAATCTTCATATTAAATTAAACAAAACCAGATAAACATGTCAGGTAAGCGTTCACAATCAATAATTATATAATTTCATCTACTTAATCAGTTTCTCAACTTTTCAATACTAGGATCTAACATAATAAGTACTTCATTTCTGTAATATTAAATTATACTCATTTAAATTCCGCATTTGTATTATACGAGTCAATCTATATTAACTGAATCAACTAAAATAAAGTTTAACTAAATTAACTTAATAACTCTAACTGAATACAATGAGAAAACATGAAATCAAGAACTAGAGCTCACCAAATTAAAATTGGATTACAGAATCATGATCGTTACGAGGAGGAGGAAATTTTGCCTCTCAAGGTCTCATAGGAGCCTCACCGGCCGATCACCGAACCGTTGTTGACGACCGCCATGCGTAGTGGCCGAAAAATCGAGCTCGGTTAGAATTTTACATCGATCGCAACATCCGACTCGCAATTCATTGAGGAGCCCATTTCTGATGTCAGTTTATGGAGTGGGTGAGTTATTTAGCTGGAATAAGCCTCGAAAACCACTCACCAACGCCATTCATGGTGGTTTTGCCATCCAGGGTTTGTCGCCGGAATTGAAGGAAGGAAAATGTTTAGGAGGTGAAAGGGAGTCGATTCCTCCATGCATGGGATTGCCGGGAACGACGTATATCACCTGAAAATGGATCTTTGACTATGTCGAGACCTTCAAGCTTCGGTCCCTCTCAATCAGTTGCCAAAACTCACAAACTAAGACTAGAATCATGTTCCTTGCGATGCGTAGATGAATTTTGAGTGCTCGTTTGCATTTTGGTGGCCCGTAGCCGAAGAATGAAAGGAATGGAGGGTTCGGCGCTGTGGTCGTGCGAGGAAGGAAGGGGAGGAAATTTTGGGTTTTTCTCTCTCTAAATCCTTAAAAAATATTTATACCTTGATTCGGTCTAATTCGGGTTTGGTCCGATTCAATAGAAAATTCTAGGTTCTTAACCTACTTATACTGGTTCAGTTTGGTTTTCTAGAGGTTTGGTTTTTTTTTTAATTGATTTAATCAAGTTCTAGAACATTTCTTTAATTTATTCAACAATAATTGTATTATAATATAATACAATAATTATATTTGTGTTTAGGATAATCAATCTAAGTAGTAGATGTATTTTTATTTATTTATCATTGTTATTAATAATAATAATAATTTAATATTTAACATCCAATATTAATTCTTAAAAAGTTTAGAATGTTCTCAACTAAGAGTTTCGATAATATACTTTTGGCTTAAGCCCAACTTGCAAATTTAAATTTGGATTAAAATTATTTGGTATTTGCAGCCCATGTAGTTGAAAATTTAGATTTTTTATTTAGTTAAAATTTGAGAGTTCTGAAAATAAAATTACGGGATGTTTTATTTTTGTCGCTAAATCTCTACTTTTTTTGTAGTGAAAAGAATTATTCATGAAAATTTTATGTTGATGTTGCTAATAATATATTTGATATGTGCACTGACTCTACATACGTCCCTTTATTGCTAATTAAACTTTGGCAATATTAATTAAAAAAAATTGTGCTTGAAACCATGAAAACAATAAAGAAATTAGGTAAGCAACAAAATCAATTTTGTTAATCCTTGACTGTCTTTCCATACAAGTATTTCATGGTAAGTATTTAGTATTTTAATTACATTGATGATTTTATTCGTTCATGTATTGATTTATACATTTAATATTATTTGATACATATATTTATGTGAAAATAAAACTTGACAATTTATTTGTCAATTATTAAAATAATATTGTTCTTGTTATATTTGGACTTTAAGTTTTACTGGCTCTTGTATAGAGATCTTGAATTATTGATGTTTTTCTATTAAGGGTAAGAATTATTTATCATGGATCTAAGATGATGAAATATATTTGAACCCAATGGATCCTGGAGATACAAAAGAAAATTAAAAATCAAATCAAAATAGTATAAAGGTAATAATTTTCCTCTATTTAATATTTGATAATTAAATCTTCGTTTGTTCTTTGAAAGAAATGTATAATTACCAAAGAATCATCATGAATGGATGTATTTATTGTTGCAAAGCTTGTAAAACTGTAAATGATTATAATTCTGCAGTATTAAGGTTATTATTTTATTATTATAATTATTGTTATATATTTACATATATTATCCACGTGGTACAAATTTTGAGTATTTGTTTATTTATTTCTTAAATATAATTAAGATATTTTTGTTATTATGTTAGAGCTTATATTAGCTCTTGGTCTAGAATTATTAATGATATTTATATCTCGAATATGCTCCTAAAGTAGCAATATCGAAAGAAAAAGTTTTATGATAAACTTTGGATTTATTTCATGTTCTTTTATTATTGAGCTCGTAATTAGTATCAAGAAGCTTATTCAATTGGATTTTCTCCATTCTCTAAAGTGAATGGAATGATACATAATATTGGACATAGGAGTAGTGAAATCCACCCAACTAGATTTGATGGATCCCCTAAAGTGAATGCAATAATATATGATATTGGGTGTGGACATGAACAATGAAAAAGATATACTTATCATTGAGAATATTAATGAGATCATAGTTGTGAATCCTAAAGTGAATGCAATAATATATGATATTGGGTGTGGACATGAACAATGAAAAAGATATACTTATCATTGAGAATATTAATGAGATCATAGTTGAAATAATGACTTTAGTAATTATGGTAGCCACATGAGTTATTAAGAACAAATCTTACCACCAGAAGCGGTACAAATAAATGTGGCATAAATGAATATTGGTTATGTACTTGTACACCAAAATATTAAAGGACAAATTTGGCTTTGGTAGTAAAAGAATATTTAAAAACTTCGGAAAAGCAACTATTACTACCTAAAGGAATGAATTAGATGCATAATGCATTATTCCAAAAATATTCATTAAAACAGATATTATATGGTTGTAAACCAGAAGTTTACAAATCCAAGTACTTCATTATTTGGCATAATCGATTGGGAACATTCTGATCAATAATGATGCGAAAAAGGAAAATTTCATCCTTATGTGAATATTTATTGAAGAACCGAAAGTTTCTTCAAATCTAATGAATTTTTCATGCTTAGTTTATTCTCAAAGTGAATTAATTTTTGGGCGATCACCAAGAGTTCAAATTGAACTACTTGTATTTTCTGGAATATATAAAGGAAAGGAATAATAAAGAAATTATTGGAATCAATTTATTTGGATATATTATGGATGCATCCAAATTCTGGAATATATAAAGGAAAATTATTGATCAATTTATTTGGATATATTATGGATGCATCCAAAACATAATTACATGATTATTATTAACTTGCAACTTGAAGTTTGCAAAAATTATTGTCAACATGCAACCTGAAGTTTGCATGATTATTTGCGCAAATAATTTGATTAAGCGCACAATTTCTAGATTATGTTATTAAAGCTAATTTATCTTGAGAATGATGGTGAATTTAAGGCCTTTAATGATTATGGCATGTGAGATAATTTTAGGGCAACCCGTTCTTACTTTTGTTTATGCTCAAAATGATTTAGTATAATCATTATTAAACGTTTGCAATTAATTGCAAGGCTACTATTATGAGAACAAAGCACCATATTTTTGTAGAGGGACATGATGTTATATATCGTAGCATTTACTTACATCAGGCCAATAAGTTATTATATATTCTCCCTTTTATAATTGGTTTTGGATCAGGAACCAAATACGCATCGAGGAATTTTTAAATGTGCACCATATGTTCTAATTGCTCCACCACAATGCACTAAGATGGATCCTCAAAAGAGGTTAAAAAATATGTTGGGTACGGATTTGCATCTATCTATCTAGAATTTTCAAATAAGAAAGTTATTTTATGATCAAATTTGCAAATTGTTATAACCGACACTATGGGGAGAAAATAAGCAGTTAGAAGAATAATTGATTGGAAAAGAATTATCGTTATTATATCTTGATTCCCATATAAGGCAGCGTGACTTTAAAAAGTTTAAAAGATAATTCATTTACAAAATATTACAAATTAGTTGCAAGATATATTTTTGATCTAAAAGGAGATAACTAAATCTTATATACTAGCTGCAAAATGCTCCTATTAGAATTAAAGTCCCTGCAGGACAAACTGTCTATGCTAATGAATCTACGACATGACTGAAGTATTTTAGATCATTTCCAAAGATGAAAATAAAAGAAAACGAGCAAATATTTAAGATGGTCAAGGTCTAGAAAAGTAGAATTTAGAAGAGATCCTATACATGACTAATAAGTTTCCTGAAGAAACTCAGGTACCTGAAATGAATGAAAATTATGAGATCTCTATAAATTATGTCATGTCAGGATAAGATGGAACCAATAAAAAAAAATGTCGACGATATTTTTATGATATGATGCTAAATTTTTTTGAAAGATTATGAGGATCTTGAGAATTGTCTATTGAGAATATAGACATAAAATTGATAAAATAGAATGATGCATGTGACATTTAATTTACTTAGAAAGTAAATTTTAAAATTTTAATATGAGCATCAAGAGATGTTAAGCCAGTAGAATGTAAATATGTATTTTTGCGTAATTGAAAGGGAGTCATGAGATATAAAGCAAACTTATTGCACAAGTTTTTTTTGCAAAGAACCGGCATTGATTATGAGACTAAATACCTCATGTGATAAATGTAATTATAATTTAATATTTGATTAGTCTGGCAATTTATGAAAATTCTAAATGCGTCTATTTATATGCTAACTTGATGTAGATATCTATATGAAATTCCCTAAAGGATTTTAATTGCTTGAAGTATAAAGTTAAAATCTCAAGAAATTTATTCAATTAAATTGTATAGAGCTCTATATGGATTAATGAATCCATAAAATATTGAAAAAATGCTTGACACAAGCAAATCAAGACCCCGAAAAATATATTCAAGATTTCCCCGAAAAATATATTTCAAGGATTTCTATGTGGAATAAAGAAAATTCTTAATACATATAGGTATAATCACCTTAATGATATTACTAGCTGAGAAAATTTTATATTATTTTATGATTATATTGCGCATTTATTATATTCTTTTGTTTGATATTCTTTTGTTGAAAGTCACATGCTTTCATACTTTTGATATTTACTTTATATATTATCACGAGTAAGGTGATCTCTTGATTAATGAATATTTGTTGAAAAAAATATTATAATGATATTATTGAATGTTCATGAACTTTTTTTTATATATAAAGAAATTTTGAATATGAATTTATCAATATTTGGTTCATGAACATTATTGAAACTCCTGAAGAGTTTGCAAAAATTATAATTTCCTTAAAGGAAGAATTTGAAATGAAAAACATGGGGAATATAAAGTTTTGTCTTGACTGAAGATCGAGAATTTCATAAATAAAATTTTGTCTATGAATCCACATACATGACTAAGTTATTAAAATGATTTTATGTGAATCTCAATGGCTTTGAGGTTACTTGATAAGAAAATGACCATTTTTCAACTTTGAGAAAATTATGAAGAACTTATTGGTCCCGAAGTATCATATCTCAGTGTAATAAAATTATGAAGAACTTATTGGTCCCGAAGTATCATATCTCAGTGTAATAAAGACACTAATGTATGTTACTAGTCATATGACTAGATGTAAGAATTTTTATAAATTTTATTTGCAATATATAATTCTTCTTGAATATGAAGAAATTGAATAGAGTTAAATATATATTTTGATATCTCCATGGCATATAATATATAAGAGTTATATTATAACTAACATGAGGAAGAGTAAATATGTACTGTACTCTTTTTCTATTTAACCAAGATTTTTTTTCCCCTTAGATTTTCCTAATAAAGATTTTTAATGAGTATTTCAACGTGTATTGAAGAAAAGAATAATGTACTCTTTTTCCTTCAGTAAGATTTTTTTTTTTCCCATAGGGTTTTTTTTATTAAGGTTTTAACGAAGCATATTCTTTAAAGAATGGACATCTACAGGGAGTGTTATAAAATAAGTGGGTGTCATATACATGCTAAAAGTCTGTATTTTTATTATTGTGAACTCTATGTTCGTGATTTGTGTAGGATGCTATTAGGGTTCCATTTATGCAACTATATATATGTGGCTTCTCATCAATAATAATACACTCTCGTACTCTCATCTTTTGCTCTCTATTCCTTCTCTTTATTCTGCCTATTTTTTTTATTATTTTATAACAATTAAATATTTTATATTTCTTTTTAATATATTATTATATAATTATTTTATATACTATATATATGTTTATCTTATATATATATAATCTTTAACACTAACCTTGAACCCAACACTTGCTTTAGTCTCTTTTTGCGGTGATATAAGTCCCTCCATACAACTCATGAATTAAGAATTCTCATAACAACAAAGTCTATCCGACATGAATTAAGAGTTAATGAAACCTTTCATAGGAACCTTTCACAATGTTATCAACCAATATTATCGACTAATCAGAATTTTGTTGTTAGACCATGGTATTTGATTCACTAAATACATCATTATTATATACTTTTTTTGATATACACAACGCAGTCCAATCCTTGTTTTTCAAGTTTCTAACCCTCAACTTTGAACTAGTATGAGAAAGAAGGGATTTCAGATAACTAATAGAAAACCCAAACTGCCCAATGCCTGCTAGGATTTCATATCCTCTTAAACAAATTAAAAGAGTATTCATATATAGTGTTGTTGGAATCAAATTGGACTGTCTAGTCGAACCAGTTAAACTGAAACCGATTAGCTTGAATCATTTTAACAACGACCGATAGTCATGATGCCGCTAAAATAATTTTTTATAAGTTAAAAATTAATGATTGTCATTATTTTCAACAACATGTATTATTAATTGTGTGATAAAATGAAGAAAAATCATTGATTGTGGAAAGATATATTTAATGAACGCATTTTCCTCTAAAGTTAAGTTTCTTTTCCACCCATTTATCTCTCCAAATCCACTCAAGGTTACCTTAATCATTTTTTGAGTGTCATGATTCAAAATCACCGCGAGTCAAACAGCATAACTCTAAAACAATATTGTTAGGAGAGAAAATTGTTGGCACCAGACTTTAGCATTCCAAAATTAATCCCATTTTAACTGGACAAAGCTTGTTCATTTAGCATCACTACATTATGGGCTTAGCATTCACTGCAGGTTATTGTTCATCTTTCTATTGGTTTTTTTTTTTTAATTTTAATTCTATTTATTTTTCAAATTAATTTTTGAGCAAAAATAGTGGAAATATGAAACAGTAGACATAAGGAATTCTCTAGCATCTACTTGTAGATAGGCATGGCCACCGGTTCGGTTCTAACCGGAACCGAACCGAAACCGAACCGTACTGTAGACGGATCGAAACCGGACCGAAACCGCGGTTTAAAATTTACTGTTAGACGGATCGAAACCGGGACCGAAAACCGCGCGTTTAAAATTGTTGAACCGAAAAACCGCGCGGTTCAAGGCCGGTTAAGTTCATGTGAATGTTTTAAAGCCGGTTAAGGTTCATGTGAATGTTAAAAAATGAACCTGAACCGGCCCGAAACCGGCGGTTAACCGGCGGTTTCGGTCCGGTTCGAACCAGATTCACAAATAAAATTATTTGATGTAATAATACTTAATTTATAAAAAGTAGTGAAAAAAACATCATCATTAAACTTTTTATAAAACATCATCATTTATAAAAAAACATCGTCATTGAACCTTTTATAAAATATTATCATTTATGAAAAAATATCTTCACTAGCCGTTGAACCTTTTGTTTTACACAATTTTTTTCAAGGTTCAAACGGCTAGCAGGTGTCATTGTCAATAACATTTAATTTTTTTAGTTTTTAAATAAATTTTTATTTCATTTATTATAATACTAAATTATTCAAAAATATAATTGTTTTTTTCTGCTGTATAAGGGACAATTCGGAAAACTACATAAATGAAAAATATGTATTAAAATATGATGAGTTGATTATTTTTTTTCACAATCAATTATATCCTACTCTCCTCTTCTTAATATTGCCTTTATTTTCATAAATCCAAAATTCTAAAATTCACCATTAATTTTCATTATTCCATTATTTCATTTTTTTCCTATATTCCCATTTTAATAATTATTGGCCACACATTCACAAAAGCTCCAAGGGAAAGCCGAGTTGCTCAAAGCGATTAGAATAAATTAGATTCAAACGATCCATTGATGAAACGATCCATTGATTGATTTTTCACCACAAGAAGCAATGTTTCCTAATATTTCAATAGGTAAACGGTAAACCACCAAAATCAGATATGTTTAAGAAGCATTTTGCAAAAATTGTTCAAGATAATAGAGAAATCAATGCGGTTCGATGTAATTATTGTAAAAAAGAATATGCGATGATGATGATTCCGACTCTCAATAATGTGGAAATGTAAGAGTGTGTTAACGATTGGACTAGAACGGCGTTGAGAACTCAAGACCAGCAAAATTCAAGCGATGATGATGATTCCGACTCATTAACGGGGACTAGTGGCGCCGATTGACAAAAATTAATTGTAATAACTTGGAAGGTATTTTCCAATGAAGATAAAAAAAAAAAGAACTACGTGAGCTTTGATTTTCTATGATATTTTCAAGAGGATACGTAGGTTAAAATTAATTAAAAATTTTTCAATTTTAATTTAATTTCAAGCCCAAAAAATTTAATTCAAGCCCAAAATAAAAAATTATAATTTTCTATATTAGTGAGTTAGCAAAATTTGTAAATTTAATGTAATAATAGTTCTAAATTAATAGAAGTTTTTTGTTTTAAAATTTTATAATAATTTATTTAGTTAATAAAATTTAAACATCTTAAAATTATTATTTATTCATGAATTCGGAATCAAAACTTTATTATTTTTTTAAAAATTTACGTAATGCCGGAACCGAATCGGAACAGTAATTAGAACCGTCAGTTCGCCGGAACCGAAGGTTCAAGGGTCTGTTCTGGTTCAAAATTTTAAACATCTCGAACCGGCGGTTCAATGAACCGTAGATGCATCTGGCTATTTGGTCCAAACCGACCTCAGGTTCAAGGGTCGGTTCCGGTTCAAAATTTTAAACATCTCGAACCGGCGGTTCAATGAACCGAAACCGACGGTTCATTGAACCGGCCATGCCTACTTGTAGATTGCATCTGGTATTTGTCAAAACCGACCTCAGCCCGCTAAATAATGGCTCGAAATCGCTAGTATTTTTTTCGGATCTGAATAAGAGAATGAAAACTGTTTTTAACATGGTTTTTTGACCCAATCTGTTTGGATCAATCCCACGCCGCCCGGCCCGACGGGTCCGCAGGCTGTCCGCTTTCAACTCAAATAGTTGATTGGGGGATATTGGATTTCGCACAAGGCAACCTATTAAAATCAACAAATATTCTGAATATGTTTTTTGAAGCAACCTTTTCCTTTATAATATTCCTCAACTACATGCATACATCTTGTGCTCCTCGATAACTAATTCGATTCAAAAGTGGTATTTTATCCCCAACCAAATCACTTATGCTTTTGACGGGTTTTTTTTAATTTTATTTTCATGTTTTGGATTGTTGTTGGTTTTAAATTTGGATTATTTTATTGTTGTTGTTGATTTTAAATTTGAATTACTTTATTTTATTGTGGATTTTAAATTTTGATTGTAACAATGTTGATTTTTAATTTGAATTGATATATTATTAAGTTTTTGGTTAAAAAAATGAATAGAAAAATTAAAAAAGAATAGCACAATTTTTTTGAAAAAAAAAAATGGGCATGTTCAGATCTGTCCGTGGGCCCGATGCGGGCCGGGTCGAGTCAGAACATTGACGGCTCGTTTTATAATGAACTTGTTTGGCTCGATACATCTTGGGACCCAGCCCGCGCAGGTCGGGATGGCCGTTTTGACGGTAGTGATTGCATCACCTTAACCCGTAAGTTTCTTGAACATTGCATCACCTTAGCCACTGAGTTTTTTAAACATGAAATGAACATATAAACACAAGCACGCTCGTTAGAACTCGAATCCACAATCCATTGATTACAAGTCAAATGCCTTATCCATTAAGCCACGAGAGCCTAACCACTCAGTTAAAGACATTGAATCATTTTAAATTGGAATAACAAATGTCTTTCTTTGAAGTTGAACCAACCATTGAATCATATTGGTGACTACATCAACCACATCAAGTTAAATTTTTTACTTTTTATTAAAAAATACTAAAAAAATCATTAAAATTTACTTTTCAAACCATTTAATCCACAATATTATCTATTCCAATATAATAATAATAATAATAATAATAACATTCAGATATAAACTATATCAATTAAAATGTCATAAAGTTTCAACTTTCACATCAAATTCTATAATATAAATAATCAACCAGGTATAGTCTTAACTTTGGGAAAATCAAAAACAACTTTACAACATAAATTACAAACATTTGTACATTTTTAACCGCAGATGTCCAAAAATAAGTAATAAGCCAATTCTTTTTCACTTGAAATGATATTCAATTCTAGCTGTTTTTCAATCATCGGACCTGATCGTTTGCCGTTTCCAATGTTTTTATCAAATCAGACCAGCAAGTTTAACCAATTCATTTAACCAATTCAACCGACCAATCCAGTTCTGAAAACACTACAAAACTCTCATTTCTTTGTAATGACGCAGAGTAAAACCTACCATTCACAGAGAACTAGAAATATTAAGTAGGAAGCAACATTCATGCATCCACCTGCCAGTCAACCTCCGATCAAATTTAAGCTTCATTCTCATCTCTGCCAATCAACTCTCATTAATTTTAAGAATGGTACCTTCACTCTCCTCTCTCGTATGGCAATTCCTCTGGCTTCCAGAAATCTCTTCGGTATAACAGAATCGTGGGTTAAGCAAGCACAAGAAATTACAACAGGTATGTCTCCTCGATCTGAGTAACTTGCTAAATGCTAGAGTACTTGTGAATTCCAAAATCTAGTTTGTGTTTATGCATTGTAATCTCCATCCCATCAGTATGCAACTCATCTCCAGTTAACATAGCAGACGGCCGAAAAACTAGGTTTGAGATAAAAATAAGTCTGAGCATAAATTAAATCATACAACAAACGACCCTTAACTATTTTCATGTTCGGTTAAGTGTTTGCAGCTGGCAAAACAGATTAACTAAAGATGCAAGATATAGGAAAACAACAATCACAACACTAATGGTCAGACATATATAACAAATCCTTAGGTTGCCATATCTTTTGAACACAACTACAACCTCCGGCAGAGAACAAATAGATAACTTTTAGATTCCATGAAACCAAAACAAAAGAAACCGTCAAACTTTTTGCACTTTCCTTTGTTGCTCTCTTTAAAGGTTGGATTCTTGCATCTCCCAAGCAAGCCAAATGCATACCTTGAATTCATTCTTTGCTATTCCATTGTATACTTGTCCAGAATCCCTTCAACGTATTGGATGATATTGTGTGATACCACGTTTTGGAGGCAATTTCCTCAAAATGAAAAGAACCAAGGAGGAAGGTAAAATCTCCACTAGCTGCAAGGAAATTGGAACTTAGATGAGTAAGTAAAAGCATTTAAGAGGAACCACATCTCTAATGTCTCTAAGCAGTTATTTCTAGTTAGCTATGGTATTCGACAAATTTATCAATAAGAAAAATCGCAGTCAACTATCATAACATGGAAAACTCTACTTTGCACAAGCCATAACATAAGAAAACTCCATAAGAGGATCATAAATTATCAAAAGACCAGAACTAGTCAACAGATTTCAACCATGTGCCCCTGAAATCCACAAATCAACTGTGATTTTATTTAAAAGGACTAGGTCTCACCAAATCCATTACAGAGACAAAGATTTCCTCCTTTAAACCCAAACATCTCCAATAAAAATACAGCATAGAAGGCCACCTGAGTATATTATTTGATTAAAAGTTTGGCAGCTAAGTTTATTTAGCTAAGGTTTAGATCACTAGGAATACTGTCCTCTTGATTTTTGAACTATTCTGCAATTCCGTCAAGTGGCCAAAACTGGAACCCTTTAAAGGCTCTAAGAGAAAATTTTGAAGGAACTGATCAAAATTTTTTATTATCCTTTCACATACTGATCAAAATCCCCATTTTTCATCTGTAAACTCATTTGCAAAAAGTATTGTTTCCCCATAGCTACCAACAACTCAGTTTTAATGAAAAACTGGTGAAGCAGAAAACTTGGTGGTAACTTTATAACAATGCCAGAAAAATTTTACACAGAGAACACACCAATACCCTAAAAATTTTCATTTTCTTGACAATAAGCATCAAATATAATCAAGTATCAAAACTGACCAGGTAATATATGAAGTTCAGAACTGGATGATCCAAAACATCAAGGTTTGCAGCTTCATCAAATGCATTAAAGCACATCTGGACAATAAGAAAATGATGTTACGAGCCACCGTTAGATGAACTTCTTGGAAGCAACATATGTACAGTTCTTATCATAAACCACTGTTAATGGGAAAGCTTGAACCAACCAACAGCCAAGGAAATTAGATATGACGTAATTCAATGATTATTGTGCAACATATACAACTTTTAGGTAAGCATTTAGCTAGCCCCATAGCTTAAATACTATTTTATGTGAATACATCATTACATTTTTTTAAGTGAAAATGAAAAACTGGAAATGAATTCAATAAACTTACCATAATGCATCTGACAAGGAAGCATGAGAAACATATGGTGGTCACATAGCCAACCTGTCCCATACAGAAACGGAACCAACAGTTGGTAATTGACAAAAATGCAAATAGATCAGCATGCAAAACCCAATAACTTCTAAATAATTACCTCTTGCAGCTTTTTACGCCTCCCTTTAGATTCTACAGGGAACCGCTGCAACATTAAGAAGAGCCTAGCAGAAGATGAAGTTCATTAGATAATTACATAAAAGATAGGTAGATGGGAGCAAATTCATACAACGAAATTCCTTTTTATCATTAAGACAATGGGAGAGGGAGAAGGGGCACACGGGAGAATGGAAAAACAAGGACAAGTTATAAAAGATATTTGTATGCTATATATGCTATATGGCAATACCATACCATCTGGTTATCAAAACCCTGATGCCAATGCACAAGGCACACAGTTACAAGAATAATACAGTAAACTGAACAAGAGAAAGGTAGCAAAAACTCTCCTGAAAAGTCAAATTTGTTAATGCAAAGTGCCAAGCACTTAATCTCTATATACTGGCATACGCAACAAACAACACAACTACATGCTGAAATGCACCCTTAACAATTTTCTTGTTGCCT
Source organism: Jatropha curcas (assembly GCF_014843425.1). The sequence goes on along the minus strand of NW_023591539.1, from coordinate 23,315 downwards.
TGATCTCCATCCTGGGTCTCTTCTTGTCTCTTTTTTCAGTTGAGACAGGGGGTGAAAGGAAGTAGAGGGATGTATTGGCAAAAAATCTTGTATCCCAATAATCTGATTGAACCTGACTCAAATAGTGCAAAATTGATATGAAGCCTATAAAGTACCTACAATCTGACAAAAATTAGGCCTAACAAACTATCCGAAAACTCACTTTTGCAAGTCCCAAATCCTATTAGATTAAACTAAATAGCACTTGGCACATACACTATCCAGAAATTTGGTTTGTTGGCATGGCAGAAATTCAACACCCCTTCTTAGCAGAAAAATAAGGCATTTGAATTAACTCCTACAGATAACCAGAAGCAAAGTCTCAATGCATGTGAGACCTTCACCCTAGGTAATCCAACCAGGAACTATAATACTTTTATCAAAGATTTGGCAGGTCCTTCACGTTTTTTTAACTTGTCCACAGCCTATGATGTCATGTCACAATAGGACCTTAGTATAGAGATAGAACTGGATGATGATAATTTGAGAAGCTATGCTCTGAAGGGGGGGTGACTAGTGACACAAAGATGACACTGTAAACAAGCTACTGATGCAATAGCAGTACCACAGACCTTAAAAATTTTCAGTACTCTATCTAGAGATTGTGCATTAGTCTTTAAAAGCTAAAAAATATGATAATCCTCTGAACCTTTTGATAAGCAAACAAGTACTTCTTGGCACACAATTGTCCATCAGACAAGGCAAAAATCATAAACATTAGCATATTGCCTGAAAATAGGATCAAGTTCTCCAAGTGTCTTAACTTTTTATGTCATGATGCAGTCACACAGTTCAATGCTGATCAAAATATCAGGCAAATGTTGAAAAAATGGCAAAACAATTACCTTCCACCATAAAGTAGGAAACCAAGAGCTGCAAACAAAGACACACCTGCCAGATGTATATATATTAAGAACAAGATAGAAGTTATAATAATGAAAAGTTCAGAATTGTACACAAAGTTATTTAATGTCTAGTGTAAAAGAGAAAAACCTGCAAAGAACATCTTAGAGAGGATGACTACCACCCGGTGATCTTTCCACCACAATACCAACCACATAGCAATCTGGAATCAATTAAACCACAGAAAATAATGTTGAAACCTTTTACATAAAACACTTACTATGCAAACTGCATTATTGTAACAAGATATACATTTAATGTAGCAACACGTTACACTACGTAGCATATAAAGGCACATATATCAAGTCAGCAACTTTCTATGGAGATTACCATGCAGAATCAGCAATGAAATACAAAATTCTAAAGTAACTAATTCTGTGAATATTACAGTGCAAAAGTAAACCAGTATCAACATCTTCAAATTCCAAACCATCTTTTGAAAGTCCAAGACAAAATTTAAGACAAAGGGGAAACCAGATACTGCACCAACTTACATACACAAAGAATGCCAAACTAGGTTTCACAATAACAAACAATAACCCTAAGCCCAAGCCAACACATCATCATAGCCCCATTGAAGATGCAAGAATGGATGACCAAAGTCACCAAAATCCATTGTTCATCAGTAGACAACAGCTTAAAAGTATTGTTACGAGAAAAAAAACCGAGAATGTTTTAGTTAAGATTTGAAGCATAAAGATGTATTTTAAATTTCCAGACACAATAGATATTGTAATTTTAATCCTCCAAGTATCCTACTACCTAGCAAGCACACCATATGCAATAATAAGCTTTTTGTAAGTTTCTACCTTCCATAGTCAAAATGCTTACAAGAGTGAACACATCCCTACAAGGGTTATTGAAAGTCCCATGGTCTTTTATTCAAGAGTGTCACTTAAAAAAAAAAAAGGAATGAAGATATTTATATGCATGGTGCTAAATTATTTTATACTCTGCTCCATTATTTCCAATCATTTGCTGACACTCGATTCAAATGTATTTCTATTTTCTTTATTTGTCCAAGGCATCCATCTATTTGTTGTTTATCTTAGACTCTTAGAGGACGTTTGGTTCTGCTGTTTGATACAGCTGATAGCTAATTCGCACCCAACAGTTAGGTTGTAGGTGTTTGATAAGCTTTTTAATTAACAACTGATAGCTGATAAAAGTCTCAATCAGCTGCTGATTCCATTAACTACGTTTTGGAACTTTTTCGTATAAATTATTAGCTAATCTATATTTGTCTTATATTTACATTTCATTAACCTCATAAAAATAATTACAAACAGATTTTTTTTTCCAAATTAATATTTTTACAATAATTTTATTTAGCCATTTAAAAATAATAATTTTTTACTAAATATCATCTTTAAAAAATTAAATAATACTTTCTATTTATATAAACATTAAAATACAAAATAATATATTCAGCTTATTTATATAAACATTAAAATTTACAATAATATATTCAGCTTAAAATTAAAAATATATATATATATATATATAATTATATATTATATACTATATATATATATATATATATATATATTCATATATCATAATATATAAAAACCAAAACTATACGGCTAAATTTTATTTTACATTTTTTTAACAACTGCTAATTAAAATTTACCAAACCAACTTTCCTAAGCTAAACTTCTATTTAGCCACCTCCATATATTGCATATATCATAATATATAAAACCAACTATACGCTAAATTATTATTTACATTTTAACAACTGCTATTAAAATTTACCAAACACAACGTTCCTAAGCTAAACTCTATTAGCCACCATCCACTAGCTATTAGCAACCGCTATCAATTATCAGCTGATATGAACAACAAAACCAAATAGGCCCTTAGTGTGTGCATGAGTTGGTTTGGGCAGGTTAAGTGTAATATGCCAAACCAAATTGACATCTCCTTCAAAATACTTGTCATATATATGGGTTATAAAATGGGGCTATTTGGAAAATAATTAACACTTTTAATTATTTAATGATAGGTTGTAGAGACATAGTTAATATAAATTATTTATCTTAATACAATAAATATTTTTAATAAAAGTTAATTGTCTTGGTTAGATTCAGGTTGTGTGGTTTCAAATCCTATGAACCCACCAAACTAAAACCAATGGCTCATTTTTCATTTTTCTTGGACCAAAACAAACCAAATATAAATTATCAACTAGTTTTATTAGTTTAATTTGATTGGTCTGGATTCAGGTCATCATATTGCGACGTTGTTTTATCAGGCCTAGTTTCTGTTAACGAACTATGCAAAATCTAATGTAAACCATGCCCTTAACCCTCTCAAGTTTCTGTCGCAATTAGTTGCTAAACTAATCTATTTATACTAACCACAAAAACTGAAAAGTCCAGCCGATTTCTAAATTCTAACATCCCTGATTAGATTTTTTTTTTTTATCCTGCATCATTTTTGGTATCTGACATGAGTATCCAGCTGATAGTAAACCGCAAAAAGAGTATACAAAAAGAAATTTAAAGACAGAGAGACGATTCTATATATTATACGGTCATCAAAGATTGGTAATAATCAATGAAATCCACACAAGAGAAATTAAATGAGTAAGGATCCATTTGGTTAGCTTTCTCTTTTTTTTTTTTTAATTTGCTAATTCTGAAGCAAAATTAAAAAAGCAATATTTGGTTAAAAGAAGATAATAATTATAAGGCAAAAGAAATGACATAAAAAAACAAAAATTAATTTCTCGTTCCAAAAGGAAAAGTTGACTACTACAGAGCCCAAGCTAATTATTTCATAATTTGAGTTACAATTCAAAGTAGGAAGGAAGTATTTTTTCATTTAACATGTTTTCTAATTGTTCAATTCTATATTATTTGGAAAACAAGCTCATTGGACAAGTTTATTAATGTTTGTAGTAGAAAACAATTTAATTATAGCATGTTTTCCGAATCTGTATCGGAAAATAGAAATTGGAAATGGAGAAGAAAGCTAGAAAAGAAAAACGCAAAGATATTTCAATTAATTTATCTGGTTACTCGGTAATGCATTTTATTTCAGTTTGTGTCATTGGAATATCACCCACTTGGTGACACATTTATTTTCCAGAAGCATATGCATAAGATCACCAAAGATCTACATCCTATGCCACTAATGTTCCACAGCAAACCATCTTTTAACCTCCATTGTCTATTCGAGAAACCTTCAAACTTAACCAGTCAATAATTCATTTAAGAAGCTCAAAGAATGCTAATAGTTAGTATCATCTAAATTTGCCCCATGAAAATTGGGACCAAGAAGAAAATTCCCCAATAGTGATGAGGATCTCACCTTATATACCGAAAAAATTCACAAATTTCTTTGTGCAACAGAAATCTTTCAGCAATAAAATGATTGACCCGAAGTGATCATAAATCCACCAAGCCACATATCACAGTCCCAACCACAGAATCATCAATGTTTTAGATGAAAAAGAAAAGGTTTGCTCACCGACGTTCCTCTTCTAACTTTTGTTCACTAATGTTGGATTTTCAGCTAAATCTTAGGCCTTGAAGGAAACATGAATATTAACATATGGCAAGATTCTTAGCTAGAAAAGCTAAAATATGCAAACGAATCCTAACATCTCAAGAAACAAGAGGACATGTAGAAACAGTAACCATTTGGTAAAGTTGGCAAATAAGTCATATCCCAAGAGTCTAAATTTCAGAAAACTGATGCATCAAAACAATGTCAATCACATCATTTGCAAAGTTACTAAATGACTTCAACTTAAAGTTATAGTTGGTTATTACTGGGTGGAGTGTAATCATCTTGTCAAAACCTGCCACACACCAAATGCTCAGTGTCTTCAATAACAGTTGCAGAAAACAGCAAATGAGAAAATTAAGAGAGCCATACACATCTAAAAATAATATTAATTTTTCCATGAATTCATTTCATATCTTCCATGCAGAAGGAATTTGGATTCAATTCTCATTTCACTTGGAATATCACAAATACCAAAACAATGCATGAGAAATTTCACCTGAACAGCATAAACCACTGCATTAATTGTGAAGAAACTTGGCCTAAGTCCGTCAGTAGATACAGCACGTGCCTGCTCAATATACACCAAAATCACAATAGGGCCAATTTTATCCAAAGAAGACCATAAGAAAACCGGATAATAACCATTACCTGATAGTAAATCTCTGCCCAGAAGAGAACCAAAAGCGCATATGTTGTGAAGAAAGCAAGACTAGGCATATCAATCAAGATATGTTGGATAATCTAATACGTTTTCAAGATAGGAATTAGTAATAGCAAGACATGAGAAGAGACATGAGAAGATTAAAAGAAATTTCAAAGTGGAGCACTAACTGGTGGATGTATGCCTTCTACATTCCGACGAAAAATGAATACTAGACAGCGAACTACAAGATAGAGGAAAGCAGAGTCAATACAGAAAGTGATAAAATAAGAAGTCTAATATGAAGGGAAAATATCTGAAGCTCAAGGCATTAGGCACAGACCCCCATTTACTAGGAAATTGAGAAAGTGGAAAACCTTCTGTGTGGTCCAACCATACTCAGGAACTCTCAACTGTATCCGCACCAATTGAACCTGACAGCATTTAATTTCTTATTATGAACCAATTCAACCAAAAGGGGAAGTCCGGTGGGGGGAAAGCAATAACAATCTCACTGCATAATGCAATAGACAAAAACTGCACCCCAAATATATAAACAAGCTCCTTAATGGTCATATAAATTAATTGAGTATTTGGAGCAACAAGAGGCAGAGAATGATAAAAACATGATAGAAGCCCATGGAATTTGTTCACGAAAAACCCAAACGTGTAGTATTTTTATTGATAATATCAAAATACTGAGTTACTATAATAATACCAAAGACATAAAAATTTTAGTCAAATAGACGAAGCACTTTGATGTATCATTCACGACAACCGAACTTACTCCAAGACACAGTTGTTAAAATTTCGTGTTCAAAACCTCCAATGCGAACTTCTCTTGAAGCGATAATGCGTTGATCAAATTGATTATTTTAAACCCTAGAATCCCTAATGAAATCGGCTTAGGGTTATCTATGAATGTATTTTATCAATTGGGCAAAAACATCAAAATTGAGGTCAGAATTGTTATTAATCTAGCAATTGAACAATTCAGGTGAAATATATCATTAACAAACTCCATGTCACAATTCGAATTATAAACTTTGCATAGAAAAGAAACCAATATTCTTTACGGAAATACACAGAAAGCAAGAAAAAGAGAAGCGTACAAGAGCAACGGCAGCTACGAGGCCATAAAGAGCGGCGAGGATGTGAAAGATGCGATCCTGCCAAACTGGCGATTCGTTTATCTCTATCCACCAACTGGAGGCGTCTTTCAATTTGTAGGCTAACACCGCCGCAGGTATTTCTACGCCATTCCTCCCCATCTCCTATCCACTAGCCTCGCCGGAGATCGACAAAACTCTCCAATTCTGTTACTTTTCTCTTTCGTCCGATTATTATTTTACTGTTTATTGTATTATTGCTACGACAAGGAAAAGGAGATTTGATCACGTACCTTCGGTTTTCTTTATATATATATATATATATTTTTTTTTTTTGGAATTTAAATTAATATAATATAATTTTTCTTATTGTTGTTCGGAATTGAATTGGAGTCGGAGGTGGAGAAAAGAAAAGCCGGCGAGAAAGAGAGGAAAGAAAGATGGGGCAGGGGTTCTCTCGAAGCTATAACGTGACCCACTAACCGGTGTTATTTTTTATGGATGATGATCTTTTGGTGAACGTGTGTTTTCTCCAAAAGTATTTTTCTGCTGACTGGGGGCATTCCACATTCCACATGGCTTCATCATAGTTTTTAGAGAAACTAGTAAAATCCTCATGCTATGCACCGTTTAAAAAAAAAATCCGGAATATATAAATTAACACTTCAATTTTATAATTTTCAATTTTATGGCACTTTAAATTTTATAAATGACCTATTGTATATTTAAATTTATAAATTTTATTAATATTGCACACTTTTCATTAATAATAATAGTTTTTAGATTTAATTTAAAGTGTAATTAGCATAACTTTTGGAACAATAACTTTTCACATTTTATAACTATGTAATAAGTTTTTAATTGATTTAATTTTAAAAGTTGAAGTTTTTAATAAAATAATTCTATAAATTGAAGTATTTAACAGGTGTAATTTTATAAATTGAAGTGTTTAATAGGTCAAAATAAAAGCTGAGAATACCATAAGATTAAAGTAATAAAGTTCAACAGTGAATTTATATATTTAATAATAAAAAAAAGAATAGATCCCAATTGGTTTAGTGCATATCAATTTGCTTATGTACTTTGTGTGATTTTTTATGCCCATAAACTTTGCCGGGACACATCATGACCTTACCCTTTCACTTTTCAGTAATAAAATATGTTAAAAGTTCAGAGGGTTACATGGGCAATTGGTCAAATTTAGAGTCAAATTTATATATTAAGTCTATCACAATTTAGCTCTTGAACTTGTCACTCACAGTGAAAAGTTCAAATTTGACCTTTTGGAACAAATTGAACATGAAGTTTCATAAAGAAATAAAGGTCAATTTTGCCCATGAACTTGTTTAGCATGATAAAAAAAGGTTAGATTTTTGACCGTTTGGGTCAATTTAGCCCTTGAACTTGTATAAAATGATTAAAAAGATTCAATTTTACTTTTTAAGTCAATTTAGCCCATGAACTTATTTAAAATGATTAAAAAGAATCATATTTGACATTTTGAGTCATTTAACCTCTAATTTTTCATTGTACTTACAATATGAAAATCATTATACAGACATTTATTAAAACTGTAGTTAGATCGAGTTGACTAATTTATTAACAAATCAATTCATTATAAAATATAAGAAAATGATATATGAAGTATATTGTATCTCTCTTTACCTTGATTGATGGTTTTGAATTTATAAATATATATTAATTTGAATATTTTAAAACTAACCTCTATTAATCTATGCATTTTTCATATTGAATAAATCTCTTTACCTTGATTGTGGTTTTTGAATTTAATTAAATATATATTTTATAAATATATATTAATTTGAATATTTTAAAACTAACCTCTATTAATCTATGCATTTTTCATATTGAATAAATTAAAGTTATAATGCATATTTATAAATTTGTTATATTACAAGAAATGATGTGTTTATGAATTTTAAATTTATATTCATAAGTATTTAAAAAGTTTGATCTTAGTGTTTTTAATGTAGGAAAAAAAAGGGATAAAAAGTTAATCATGTTAAATTAAATTGATTATTAATTTTAAAAAATCAAAACAAGTTCAAGGGTTAAATTAGCCTAAAAAGTGAAATAAGATCTTTTTAATCATTTTATACAAGTTCAAATGCTAAATTGGCCCAAAAGGTTAAATTGACCTTCTTACTCCTGCTAAACAAGTTCGGAGACCAAATTGACTTTTATACCTTTCATATATTAAGTTAAAATGGCCCAAAATCGTAGGAGTTGCATGTTTGGTTCATGCGATCAATATGCAAAAAAATAAAGAAATTAAAATAGAAAAATAATAGTCAGTTGGATTTGGAGGTAAATTGTCATCTAGAATCCCTAAATAACAAAATACCTAATAAAATAGAAGCATTAAATCGCGTTAGACGAATCTTAATGAGACTTAAAATTGAGCAACTTATCCTCAAAGATTTATTGTTTTCCCATACAAGACGACCTGTTGCAAGATTTATTGTTTTGGGTGCTAAGAAGTTTTGACATGAATTGCATGGAGACTGGCAACTTGATAAATCATTTACGAGCTCAAATTTCAAAGATTGAAGTATTGGTTGCAGTTATTAATAATATTGATGCCAATTTCTTAATAAGTTACAATGCTTATAGATTAATAATTTTACTTAGAGGGAGAAAAGATGTAACACTCACCCGCCAATCCCGGAGAACCAGACGGCGGATGCCACAATCGGTGCCGGAGCACCGTCTTATGTCACTTATTAAAGCTAGATCACAAATTGCTATTTTACACAAGGTTATCGGATTCCTTCATATTACCCAGATTGTTAACGTTTTTGGTCTATGAAAGGTATTGACAAGAGTTATCAGTTAAATATAGATTATATTCCTGAGTGGACAGCGGCCGGACTAAGTTCTTAATCAAGGTTTATCTGACAATGCTCTCATTTACGCTAGATTACCATGTCTATAATGGTTTGCTCCTATAACGTCTGAAGACTAAGGGATAGAACTTAAGATGTAAAACAATCACCTTTCTAGAAATCCTATCCTCTTCTTCTTCGACAGCCAAAACGTCTCACTATTCATTCCAAACCTGCTGGACAGTAACCAGTACGGCTTGCCTGATTCTTTGTTAACTGTAATATGAGGAATTGGTGCGGGGCATTGCCCTCAGCCCAAGGGCTGCTGAAATTTGTTAAGTCAAATCATAAGTAAAGGCATTCGGCTTAATCCAGATATTGTAGACGGGATTTGGAGACGGCGAGTCTTAGATTGTTCAGTAACTTATGGACTTAAAGGACCATAGAGATTCTGAACATCAACAATTATATGAAAAATAGATGAGTTAATTGAAATTTGTAATAAATCAAGGAGGCCAAGTGAAAGACTGGGTAATAGAGTAATACATTGGTTAGTAAAGGAAGAAATAGTATCGGAAGGAGACAAAAGGGACTGGTATTTAAATAGTGAGGGAAATGCGAAATGGGCAAAACCAAACTCAACGGATAAAGCAATAGTTTTTTGCGGCCGTAAGGGAGGGTGTCATCCGGCTCTAAAATAAAGCAGTTGTTGTAAAACTCTCGTGTGCAGCAGCCCATCGCCCGCCACTTGGCCAATGAATATTGACAGAAGCAAAGCCCAAAAATAATAAGTCACAAATAAAAAAAATAAAATACTAAAGCTTCAATTTCAAAGATCAGGAGATGTGAAATTTTCGTCCGGGCAGAACCCCTATAATATCTTCTTCCAAGCATCCAAATTAATTAGAACGTTACTCACTACGTTTATTGAGAGCAAGACAGCCAAACGGCATAAAGGGGGAGCTCCGAAACTTGTCTGAAAGTAAGTATCCAAAATGTCAGATTTACATCTTAGAATAATCCACATAGCCGTAACACATTTCTCAACGATGTTTGAATCAAAAGGCACGCTTCTTATTGTTTCAAAGGTGAATGTACAAGCTCTCCTATGACAACAAGACCTATGAGGGATCAATGAAAGTGTATGCTGCGAGACCATGGTTATCTTTTATAGGATGGCAGCCAAGCTACAGGGAATTAAACATGTCGTAAATTACAGTAACAACATTGCATTACTCCTCCCTTCTACTTATTATTCACAAACTGCAAAATACTAAACTTACTTTGCTTCAATGGTAACTTCACTTCTCTTTGCTTCCCTTTAATCGGTACGCCCTAAATTCGGGAAGACCCCTTTTTTTAGTGAAGCTTCCATCATTTGCCTCCTTTAAGGAGCAAGTTGTGGCCCCATTATGGGTATTTGCATTTCATACGTCTTCACCCATTATAAGGGAAGGTTTTCATTCCCTTTTGGTCCCTATAATTCAATATAGAAGGGCGAGCTGATTGGTGAGTAAATATTTGGGTAATTAGCAGGTTGAGGATGAGCATCCATTATCATGTTAAGGACACTATCGGATATAGAAAACACGATGAGAAGGGCAGAGGAGGGAACATGACTGCTTTCTCTGCTGTTATGTGGGTAAGTGGGATGAGGGACTAGAGGGGAAGAAAGGGCGAAGCAAAGGAGGTCGTTCGTTTGTTTCCGCGTCGAAGATGGAGCAACGTTTTAAGAGTGAGTCATTGCACGGGTGCAAAGGATTTCCATTAGACTGCAACTCTCATCAGTTTCAGTGACTTAAGCGGCTCAACACAGTGTATGGGCTAAGATCAAGCATCAGCCTATAGTCTCTAATATTCCTCCTCGAGAATAGGCCTAATTGGACTCATAAATACCCTATCCTCTCCACTTAATAACGGAATGCCCTGTGTCTTAAGCCTATTCTTATTTTACGTGTTACTCAAATTTTAAGATAAACCCTCCCACCGCCAAAATTCACAATGTTTTAAGTCTCTAACCTACTTCCAAACGGCTGGCTACAGCGCTTAAATCTATCGTAACGTCAACCATAATAGTGCCTCATTGAATTTATCCGTTTCTTCTAATCAATGACGCTTTCACTATTGTTCACAGCAAATCCGTTCCCAACTCCATTTGAACATAACGTACCAATAATTATTAATATCGGCATTTGTAGTTACCCAGTGTCATATCAAGACCAAACTTAATGGCAGGTAGGTGATGGCCACTTTTTACGTCGGTCTATAAGGAAAATAGAGTCTTTTTATCTAAGTAGTACCACCTGCCTCTAATAGGAGTAACATGCGAAAAGAAAACAATGACAACATTCTGTGGGACATGAAAGAGTATGTATAACAGTAGTATAATATTATGTTAAAAGAGTTATGGCTCACTATATAAAGTAGAGATTGCATCTTATGTTTTCTTGGATCCTAAAAAGTATATCCATAAATCGCAGAGTAGCACCCCCGTATGAATTACACAGAATAATTAGTTGGTTACTTTGCTTAAACTTCCAAAAAACAATAGGAGTAACGTCGCCAGGGGTAAAAGATATCAATACGAAACATCTATTTCCTACTACCTAACAGCTAATCATGAAATGACTGGCCTCTTAAGATCAAATGATAACTTATTTTAAAAGTGGCTTTCTACACCTGACATGATGGTCTAGAATCTCCTTTTATGTACCTTAAAGGGTAAAATGCTTGGTGCTTAGGTTATATTTGTGATTTAGTGGGCGCGCCCTATCCTCCGAGCAAGATACAAAAAGAGTAGTGGAAGGACCAGGAAGAACCGCCAGCAACACTATAGTAGCTAGGGATTGTAAGAGTGATGACAAGCTTAAGACAAAATCAAGAACCCGCATGTATGATACGGCAATACTCGCTGCTGTACTTATCCTTTGGGGCTTGTTGTTAGAGGGGTACCGAGAGGTGTTCTCGAGATTTGGGAAAATAAATAGCGGGAGCTGTTTAGAGAAAAGAGGCGGAAGCATCGCTCTCCGTGGCAGCAAAAGGCGATAACATTTGATTTGTCACGGTGTGGGCTCTCTCTTCAGAAATTTGAGCGTGAGAATGGAATGAAATGTGTTACACATTCATAAAGAGATTTTTACTACCTCGCCTCGCCGATAAAGACGGAAAATAAGACTGAGTCAAAAATTGAGTCTTCAATATAGATAAAGGTAATTATTCCGGAATACCGTGCGAAGGTATGCAATCTGAGACTGTCCATATAAGGGAGCGCGACGGAGAGAATGAGTATTTACAATTATTATTCGTTATCGAAATAAAATGTAAGTTTTATGATTAAAATTCCCTGAATAATCACGTTAACAAAATATAACCAATCTATGTGTATAAGATCAAGAGACACTTAACGGTATTAGTTGAAAAGCCTAACATAGATTAGGGACGCGCATCCGTTTTTGGCTTTTTGTTGGTATAAGGCCACAAAGAAATGTTTGGTACTGTTAACCGATGCGTTGTATGGATACAATTTCAAGACTATCAGTCCAGTCAATCACGGGATAGTGGCTTTGTGGCTATAGCTACTTTGTGCAAATGCTGGTGGTGCAAAAGCAGCGGGAAAAGCGTTTCATCGGTCGGCCTATTATTTTAAACCTACTAATTTTTTTAATAAGAGATCATTGAACAACACACAAATATGAACCTTGTCTTTACCAAGCTCATTCGTAATAGGAATATAGTTGCCGATAAACTTTCACTAAATAACCGAGCTGAAGAGCCTAAAATATAGGTTAATTAAGGTTAAGCGAGAACTAGAAGGTCCTTAGATCCTAGAGGAATAATTTTCACTCGCCCCCTTGACTATAAACAAGAACTATATGGTGCGCCATAAGCGGAATAGCGACCTCTTAAAGTAAAGGTAGAAAGAGCGTTTACTCCCGAACCTATATTATACATATATTCCTCGTAATAGCAATACAACGACTGCGCTTAAAGCAGCCTATGGAGCTAATATAGCTAATGCACGATCCAACACCAAATGTTCGAGAATCGGTTGAACGAAAAAAGGGGAAAGGATTGGTTCATTTCAACCATATGTTAAAAGAATAACTCATCTTCGTGTTTTGGTATTACTTCCTACTTATCCTCGTAAAAAATCAGATATATAAACACTTCTTTCATTGCCTGCGTTAAAACTCATTCTCCTTTTGGAGCAAGTATATAGGGAAGCAACAGAATAATGTGTTTTTCCTTTTATCTGAACTCCCCCCATTAACTGGCGAAACCAATAACCATTATATTATGAAAAGATATGTTCCCTTCCAGAGAACTTAATTTGACCATCATCTCAGGAGTAGTATATAAAATTAGAAGGTGTAATGAAAAGGAATCGGGATCTCCTCGATCTATAGAAATGAATTTATCCTACTAGAAAAGAAATAGAATATAACGTGTAAGGTATTAAAGATTGCGGATGCATCGCTGGAGGATAATTGTAAACTTCCTGCAACAGTGCTAGATAGTTAATAGTCGTCGCTGCTTTTGCTAAGTATTGAAAGAAAGCACATGAGAAACTAAAATTAAGAACCTTTAATTGTGTATACTTCCTATTCACTCGCGTTAATCTCAATATGTGTAAGACGTTCCGAATCGGAATTAAGAATGATAATCTCAATTAATTCACTTGATCTTTATGATCACTCTATCAATTAACCGTATCTTCATAAAAGAACATTATTTCATCACTTTCTATACATACCCAGAGGAAAAGATTCATCCATTTCCCGGCTACACTAGCCAAAAGATTCACACGTTCCCAAGAGACCTGAAAATGCTCAGAAAGCAAAAGTCTTCGGCTCTTCACGATTTTAGTCAACTCCATAATTCCTTCCCCTCACCTCAACGACCAAATGCCGTCCCCGGATACCCTTTACTCAATGTGCGCGCCCGAACTAACTACCCGAAGTCACTTCCTCCTCTGCCCTTTCAGTCCGGAGTGGGGATTCTCTCAGAGTTGAAGTGGTTTGACCCTTTTCTTTTGAGTCGCAGCCACTAGGGTGGAGGTAGGGTAGAGGACATTGAGTCCTCTTCAATTATCTGGCTACACACAACTTTCTACACTAGAAAAAGATGGGGTATAAGCTGGAGGATATATAAACGCTATTCATCGGCCTCGTCCTGATCAAACCCAGATTCAGCCTTCACGCAGAAGAAAAAAAGATCCCATAAAGAACACCCAGGCGCGCCCACACACAATCCAAACTCAATCATGTTGGCTTAAAGGGTCAATTTCTAATCTCGAATTTTGATGATTTAAAACAAATCAAATAAATTTAAATTATGTTAGTCGTGTGTGGAAACTAAAGTTAATTGATCCCGCTCCTTTATAATTATGACATAGATCCGCTCTGTAGTAGGAATATATTGAAATTATTGATTAAAACAATGCCGGCAAGTCCCTTTTTTTTATTTCAACCACGAATTCCAAGCCCAATTCTGACTTAATAGTAGGAAAGTGTATGAAGGAAGAAATTAAGAAAATTTTCGAGGCAGGAAATTCCTCCACCCGTGGCTTGTGTTTAGCGGGTAAAATAAAAGTTCTGGGGAGGCACTCTAAGGTGTATGTAAGTATAGAAGCCGGATCCTGCAGCTAATACCTAATGAGAGAAACACCTAATGTTATCTATTTATGTAATTTTGGGGTTCTTACAAATCTATTATTGCCCCTTGAGGGTTTACTAGGTTCCCTTAATCTTAGTATTCTTCTACCTCACAATATTTTGTCTCGGAAAGAATTTAGAGAACAAGATTTTTCAAACATAAACATATTTTTATAACTATTAGGTTCCAATTAGTTTAGAACTAATTTGTCTTTGTATCAAAATGTGTGCATTTAACGTCTTTGAACTTGGGTGCAAAACAAAGTCTAGTATAGTTTCGTATGATATTTCTAAATTTAGGCAAAGTAAGAAACATAGAGAATCGAAGAGCGATATCTTTGATCTGCCTCCAAAGTGGGGAACTGCCTCTCATTGGGGGTACAATTTAAAGTCATCCCGGCGGAGAGCGCGAGTTGTTGCTGAAAATATTGTGTTATTTTTTATGTACTTGAATGAATTGACGCTTTTAGAATAGTGTCTCCAGACAATATTTAATCTTTGGGCTCATGTCTTTCTAGCCCTTTTTCTCAATCCTTTGTAAACACTTGATAATAAAAAAAACAAAAAAGGTCCAACTATGATACTCATTTTTGCGTTTTAATACTTTAGTAAGCCATACACTTTAACATGTGGCTCTACACTTCTCTTCTCGCGTGGAGAATTAAATATCCGTGAATTTTGGTTCGCAACCAATAAATTAAAGGATGGGACATAGAAACAGCTATGCCCCTTCCTTCGCAGGAAAATTAACTGGAATTTTCTCCTATTTTTTAAAGCGCGCAATTACACGCATAAAATCCACCCTATCGTTTCTTTTTTTTACTTTTTCTCCTTACAAAAAGCGTAGATAAAAATAAATGCTTTTCTGAAAGTTACACCCCTAAGATTTTCATATTCATCTTCTCCCATAATATGAGTGTAAGGAGGAAAGTCAAACTAATAAATCTGTCCTCCTTTGTAATTTAATCATAACCCTTAATGATGCACCATATCGCACTCCTTAAGTTAATCAGCGAAAATGCAGGAGGAAAAGCGCGACAGTAAGAGATAATCGAACAGCTTTCGCTCTATATAAAAAAGGAGTGACTCCGTTTAAAATCGCTCGTTGGATCAGAAAACAATGCCCTTGAGTAAATAAGGGAAGGTTAGTAGGACAAGCAAGTTTTTTCCCGGTGTAATTTAGACATAGGGAGTTATGTTTTCCCGTGCCAGTGATGATAAAACTCTCGAAATAAAATTGTGTATTCTCATTCCTCATCACAATCACAACCTCTAATTTACTGCCCCACTCGCTCGGTAGAGCCACTTTCTTCTCTCCTCTCATCTTAGATTTCTTTTTATATGTCCCTTAATCTTTACACCTCTCAGCCGTTCTTTCATCTTCTAATAAAGCAGAATACTGGCATGAATTTCTTTTTGTGTAGTAATAACTAAAACTTTATGCAAAAACGCGGGTTCTGCTTTGTTCTTAAATGCCATAAACAGATGGTTTAGCAAACTGTAATATCCATGGCCATAACAAAGAGCTAAGATGGATTATAATTGCCCTTCCTTTGTGCTCTAATAGAAATATGTGATCTTGGACTATATTATCTTTTCTCTAATTTCGCTGAATCACCTTTAGTACTTTTTATTGGCCCCCTGTTTACCGTCCCTATATCGTTTTCTCAGATCAGGTCATAAAATGGTAGGTTACAGATATTTTATGTTTGAAACCACAGGATAAATAACCACTTCTGTTTGTGTAATAAAATAACGCTATCAATGTTGTCCGACCCCGGAGCCCTGGCATTGTGAAATAGAGGTTATCAGCACGTCTATGGTCATCACTCCTTCCTCCCTTGTGTTGAAAGATTCTCCAATAAGTTCCTCTTGATTATGGGATTGAGTTATGTTCTAGCTGTGCTGTCCACCCTCTCACCTCTTCCAAAAAAACAGAATAGGGTCTTGCAATTTGTGGCTTATGACTACTGGGAGAAACATCTTTGAAAATCTTTGAACTCAGTAAGAAAGTTAAGATAATCACAGGGATAGTAGTATCTTTCCTTCCCCTACGGGGATCGTTTCTTTCCCTTCGTAGTGCTTCTGGTAGCTATTCGCCTTTTACTCCGCCATATGGCCCTTTGAGCAATCGGTCATCCCTATAACGCTTGCTCTCTTAACCGCGCATTTTGAATAGTAGATAAATATAGTTTTGGGCCTCCTAAGAAGGATTCCCGCGATCTTAAGCATGAGCCTCCCGGGCTTTCGGGGGCCAGTTAGAGGAAAAATTACGTGCCAAGAGTTAGCTTGCCTTTTTTGAAATACCCTCCGGGCACTTTAAATAAAAATCTGACACTTGTTGTTTGTAATCCCTTCTCTTTTAAAATTATTTCTCGTAAGGAGTATTCTTATTGCCACTACTGCTTTTGAATTTCACACTCCTAGTTCCTCGTTTGTTCCATAAATATCCACCGGATGTAGATGAAAATAGCTCCATAATTAAAATATATTCTTACTAACATAATTCCAACGTTCTGATTCGTTACGTAAATGGGCACAGAGAAAACTGGGAATCCCTTATTCTTTTCTTCTTGTGATTGAAAGTCTTAATCACTTCTTTGTCGGATCGAATATTAGAAACTTCCTGAGTATATTCTCTTTGGAATAAAGGTGAGTACCGGTCCAGGGAATTGAAAACTCTATGGCTAATTTTAGCGCCTTCCGGTCTTCCCGAAACAAGGTTCAGCTTCTAAAACACTCCTGCTGTGGTTTTTCAACTTGTCCGTTATTTCTACTAGTTCAACTTGACGGGTCTTCTTCGGCATCCTGGGTCTTGGGTTTCTAAAAATTAATTTGCTTCTTGGTAGAGCACCTTTGTATTACCTACAGGAAAGTGTGCCTAAGTAGAGTTCCTAATTTCACTTTAGTTTGTGCCCTTCATATCACACGTTGGACCTTGGAATGTTCTCTATTTGCCAATAAATAGCTAAATATAAAGTAAAAATTAAAAAGTGCAATCGGTTGTTGTAAATGTGCCAGATACTCTTAAAAGTGCCCGCTATAAATTTTCACGCCCTAATCAGACAACACCGTTGTGCTTATCTATATACGCAAGTGAGCTAAGCTCTCTCGCATGAGTACTTCTTAAATTATTAATATATATAGAAGTAAGTATGAATGTCAACTATTGTGAAATCAGGAGTACTCGTACTAGTTAAGTGATAAAGGGATTAGGTCTCAAAATTAAAATTCTGCTATTCTCACGAGGTTCGTCCGTATTCTTCCATTCAAGCGCTGACGATTCAACTTGATTCCTCGTAATTATTTTCCGTTTTGAATTGATGTGTGTTTATCCTATAATACCCTTCCGGGTTCTAGAAAGTTTGAAATCTATTAATTGGTATATTTGCCTTGAGGGAGAGACATTGGCCCCCAAACCGCCAACTAATTTCTCTATCTTTTTAGTTAGCCCCGCTCCCCTCCTCCTTGGGTTTGTGCCCATCATTCGAAATATCCTTTAGAATGAATCGGTAAAAAGAACAGACTCAATCCAATCCCCAAACTGTTCAGAAATAAGCAAATGAGCAAGCCACGCAATCATGGAACATTCACCCCTACCAGGCAATAGACAGAAGATAGGATCCGAAAATTTGATAACGAACTCTGTCCACCAAACCATATATGTTATCCGCTCTCCCCTCCCTTAAGATTTTAAGTACGTGCACTTAAATTCATGGGAAGATCAGCCTTATTTGTTGTAAGCGTCCATTCTATTTTGAAAGCACCACAAAGTACTCCACGCACATAAAGTTGTTATCTAAGGTTTTTTGTCGCTATCGTTGTATTTAGTGTACTCCTGAGAGTATATGCCTTATGGCATGATTACGGGGACATCAGTTATATCGTCTCTAGGTGATGTTATTATTTCAAAGAATGCGAAATGATATTTGTGCCACACGTGAGAATGGCGGGGACTACTTAAAATAATTATGGCAAACCTTAGCGAGCGAAAATAATTATTTTCCCTTTTCAGTTTTGTTGGTGATACTAGTTATGAGATGATTACTTGACAGAGACACCAGTGGTGGCATGAAGGACCGCGTTGGGTTGAGGAAAGATGGTGAAATTTGAAGTTTTAGGTATTTTTATGAGGAAAGGGATTGACAATAAATGTTCAATGAAAACTTATAAAGGATAATTTCGTCTTTTGCTAACTCCAAAATTTAACGAAAAAAAGTGTATTTTTTTTTTTATGGAAGGACCAATTATATGACGGAAGTAAACTTCAGGGACGTTATTTAAATATTTTGTATAATGTCAGGGACCTACCTTAATAATTATGGGCAAAATCTCAGCGGACCGAAATATTTATTTTTTCCAAAGGATATTTTGTCTTTTCCCTCTCAAAAATTAACGGAAAATGTTGTATTTTTTTTAACGGAAGGACAATTAATATTGACGTAGGTAAACCTCCAGGGACGTTATAAATATATGTATAAATGTTGAGGACTACTTAAATAATTATGGCAAACCTCAGGGACGAAATAATAATTTTCCCTTAATTTAATTGGTTATATTATTTTTTATTTAAAGTTAAATTTTATTGGCTAAAAAATAAAATAAAAACTATTAAAGAAAATAAGAAATCCCTTAGTTATTTTACTACATAATTATTTTATAAAATATTATACATTTAATAAGTGAAAGTTTAATATAATTTCTAATTGAGAAGTTTTATAAATATTCATTAGGGATTAATATGGAATTATGTATAAAATTCTCATGAATATAGTGAATAAATGGATATTTTACAAATAAATCATAGATAGAAAGGATGAATACGTTCCTATAGAATACGTTCCTATATATATATATATATATATATATATATATATATATAGAGAAGAGAGAGAGAGAGAGAGAGAGAGAGGAGAGAAGAAGAGAGATAGAGTAGAATACGAGAGAGAGCTAGCGCGTATGAAATGTTATAGTGACTTTAAAGTAGTATACTTCTTATAGGTAGAGTATACACTTCTGCTATCCATATTAATTGCAGGTTACACCCGAGGGTGAGAGAGAGAGAGAGAGAGAGAGAGCTAGGGATGAAAGTAGTGCAAGTATTCTAAGGTATCTCCCTGCTCCGATCCGTTTAAAGAGGATATGGGTAGTTATAAATGTGCTTGGGTTAAATATGGATAGCGAAATTACTACCCATAAATGATATGAGTAGGGTACAGATATAGATCTTTGGGTATCCACTACCCGTTACTTGCTATATTAAATGGATTGGTAGTGGATACCTACAGATATCCTATTTATTATTAGTAAAAATTGGATTTTAAATTCGAATTTATATAATTTAAGATTCGCGGGTACCCTACCATATAAGGGTACTTTAAATGGGTTTAGACGGATATAGATAGTAAAAATTAAAACGAGTTTGGATATGGATACTTAAATGAATATTTAAATGGGTGTGGAATGGATATGGATAGTAAAATTTTAAACAGATACGTGTCCAGATAGCTTAAATTTTGTGGATACCGACCCCTCTTCCCTCCCTATATACAATCTTAATTATCATAATTATCATAGAGAGCATTCAATCATATATATAAAAAATAGTCTAATATATCTTGAAGGCTATCAATTGGTGCAGTGGATGCGAAATACAACCAAATTTCTTTTAGTCCTATTTGGTCTTTGCATTTCTTTATTACTGATGATGACTGACAATCTGAATTGGTTATTAATGAGATTCAGGTCGATAATAATGGCGGCATTAACACCACATCTGTGACAGTAATGAGGCTATCTAGATAGGAGGCTACACTAGCAACACCACTCTCTTCGAAAATCCAAATCCTCAAGAAGCAGTGGCTTTGAACAATTTTATTGAAATTCTAAACTTACTCAGGCAATAACCAACCAACAACCACAAATCACTGAACATCCAGAGAACCAAAATCATCCATGTAACATCCCTTCCCGGTCCACCCGTTAACCCGAATGAACCGAGCCGAGACGCTACAATCTGGTTGAACTTATATCCTGTCAATCCTGTATGCGCTGATATCATCCACTGTATGCTAAATATGAATATAAAACACTCCCAAATTATAAACTTCAGACTTCCAAATATCTCCAATCTAATCATCATAACACAGACAACACTTTTATATATATAGTCCATAACATTGTATAAATCCTCAATAGCATTTAATATCCAACAATTAATTGCATTCATTATATATATCAAGTCTTCATGACCTAATCATACCGACTATAGTAAAATATTTCATATTCTATCATTTCCTCCAAATACTTACACCAAACTAATTACATGTTTCACTTATATTTCCAATCACATAAGCTCTAACAAATGTAATAATTATACATGCCATAAATATTTAATACATGCCATAAATCTTAATCCATGCCATACTTCTTCATGATATAAATCTTAATACATGCCATAAATATTTCATATTCAATCTACTACTCCCAAATTCGTCACTTCTGTTTTGAAAGTACTCCTCAAGTCTTCAAGTAGCAACCATGATCTTCAACCTACGCGTGATAAAAATCGACGCGCTGAGTATAAAACTCAGTGGTGCTCATAACATACTTAAGCAAAGTGTGATGGCAAACTAACTTAAAATACAAATATTGCATAATAGCATTGAAAAATCATAGATTCCAGTAAATTTCAACATCGAATGCATCTTTATTATAGCAAAGAATAAACTTCTAAATTCACACCAATAAATAATTTAGTTCTAATTATCTCATAACTCCTTTTAATCACACAAGAACAGCAGGTAAGATCATGATAGTATTCATAATGTGTGGATTAAAAGGAGTTATGAGGATTAATTCAACACCATAAATATTTAGTTCTAATTATCTCATACTACTTTAATCAGCACATTTGATACCTATCATGATCTTACCTGCTGTTCATTGTGTGTATGAATGAAATCAATAACATGTAAGAAATACATAACAGTATATGTTCATTGTCCTTAACTTGCTAATTCATTATGCTGTATGACTTATGCACTTTTCAAAGGTTATGATTAATAACAATCTCAATGACTGTTAAAGATTCAATAAATAACTTAAATAAACTTGTAAGCATATATAGCATTATACTTTCGTGATCTTACCTGATGTTCTTTATGCTGTATGAATTCTGCAACTTTTATTAAAACTCAGTGCATATCGCAACGAATAAAGAAACATATAAGCACATATATATGTAGAAATAAATATGTACTCACATATGGAATGTAAGCACACATATCATGATACTTTCATTTTACTTTGATGATCTTTTTTGCTGTTTATTATACTGTATGATTCATGTTAAATCAAGATATCTGTATGGCTCCATAAGGTTATAGTGAAACCGAAGTGATAGAAGGTGATTAAGAAAAACTGTATGAAACTGGATGAACTGTATGTTGGCTGCTATGGCCTATAATATCATATCCACTCAACGGCCTGTAGCCGGGAGTACCAAACTGTATTGGGGGCGCAGATCTGCTATTCTTGTCGGCGACATAGCCTTTATCTGACATGGTTCTACTAACGCTCAATGAAGCATAATGTTGGTATGTTCAATAGATAAAACAAATGCAGATAGTAACTGTGTCATAAATTTGCATGCCTTTGTGGTCATAATTTGCATGCTTGTGTCATGTTAGTTTTCACATGCTTGTGTCATAAAAATTAACTGCTTCATCATTTCATAAAATTTAGTGCTTACCTGTATGCTGATAGTCTCGCCAAGCTGGCAACTTGTGTCATGTTAGTTTCACACCATTTGCATGCTTTCATTTTGTGTTTATACATGTGTTCATGTTGTCTTTTTGCTTTAAAATGGTTGAAGACATACAAGTTGAGAAAAGGAATACAAGCGCATAGAATTCATACCTTCATACACCATTTCATATCATTTCACAATTGCATAGAATACAATTACAAGTTGTGTTTACCTCATTTCACATCATTTGCATGCTTGCATGTTGTTTTTACATGATTTAATGTTGTATTTTTGTTGTAAAATTTTTTTGTTTTAAAATGAATTGGACGGCATACAAGTTAGCAAAAGAATACAATTTGCATTGAAAATGAAGTCCAAAAGAGCATCAGAACCATTCGCGAGTGCGTCATGCAAAGTCGCGAGCGCGAGAAGTGCAAATGAGAGGTCAGAGAGTTTCCAGACACCAAATTCGGCGAGCGCGCAAAAAATGAAATTCGCGAGCGCGACGTGTTTTCGCAGCCTGCGCAGTCTGTACTCATTTTGGTCATATCTCTCAATTTTACAACTCCGATTTGGGGTTGATTCAAAAACCCATGTAAAGGCTAACAACATAGAGGAACAAATAACTCTTCTATGACAACTTCCTAATTCCATCGTTAAATGGGGTAAATCAAGGTGAAAGTTACTAGTAACTTTTAGCAAAACTTTGTTTCAGCATGAACTCAATATCTACTTCATTTATTCAATTTCATCTCATGCTTTTTTCACCAATTTTCAGTCATCTTACTCAAACATGAACAACACATTTTTTCCTCATTATCAAACACCACACAAATTCTCATTTGCAAGGAATTT
>NW_023591538.1:0-16019 GCF_014843425.1 Jatropha curcas | reverse complement strand
AAGAGATATTTCGCCGGGTTGAGCTTCAAGTTGTACTTTCGAAGTCTAAGGAAGAATTCTCAGTGCTGTTTTTGTATGCTCTTCAGCTTGTTTTTGATTTGACAACCATGTCGTCCCACATCACTTCGACTCTTTGTGAATCATGTCATGGAGATGGTTTGTCGCTTCTTTGATAGGTTGCCGCCGGCATTATTGCAGCCCAAAAGGTGCATGACCCTTTTGGTAGCAGTAGGTTCCCCACTCTGGTGATGAAAATGCGTTTTCATCCTGTCAAGGGGGGCAAATGCATCATTACTTTGATTGTATCCGACATGCGAGATCAGTCAGGATGACACTCGTGTCCGGCCATTGGTCACAACAAGTCAATGTGCGGCAGGGGGAAGTCCGTCCCTTCAGACATGCTTTATTCAATCCCGTAATCCACACACATTCTGATTTTCCATCCTTCTTAGGAACCGGCACATGTTTGCTAACCCATGTGGGTAAGCATGGGTTTTATGAACTTGTTCTCCGTTGCTGCAACTTCCTCCTTGATTTTCAGGACCATTCTGTCTTCAGCTCTTCTAAGCTTCTGTTTCACTGGGCTTAGCCTCAGGGTATACGGAATCTTATGCACCACTATTGCTGGGTCGATTCCGTGATTCACTTGACTTCACATGAAGCAATCAAGCAAAATATCTCCAAACATTTACTGATTTTCCCTAATTCATACAATCAGATGCTAATGTATGTATGTTCATTTTCTTTTATGCCAATCATATATTTTTTCTTTTCATTTTTTTTTCATTTATTTTGATTATTTTTGCTTGGAACTGGGCTGGAAAGATAGACACCGCAGGGTAGTAAGAATTGCCATGCCTTTATTGATTATGACGGAATGTCTTCAAAAGTTCATCAGGATATTTGAAATCTGGATCTTCTGATCCGACACAGACGACTCAGAGACTAGAAACTGGCTCTGACTTGGCTGTTCCCGACTCGGGGTAAGACTCGAACTCGTACCGGATTTGTTACAGATTTTTGACTCTTTGGTATTATTGACTCGGGAGGGGGTCTATCAGCAGTGCGATCCTCCTCGGCGTACAGTTGGTGAGAGGTCTCCGCTTGGCTTTGATCAGTGTGGCAAGTCTCGATTCTCATCACTTCCGGTGATAACCGAACCTCGGTCAAAGAGACTAGGCCTGCATGAAGCTCTCCGTCTCCAGTTCAGTTTATGGTTCGGGCTTGTTGCCCCACAGACATCCGAGCAATATTCTAACCAGGCACCTCTTCTTTAGCAGCTCGGGCAGGCGGAATGGTTCTTGGAAGCCCAAGATAAGGAATCGGTTCTCCGATTTGTAGAAGTAACCATTCAGAGTCAAGAGGTAAGGCCCGCAATCTGTATACTTTCTTCCTTCTCTTCTACTCTTTCAGCCGGTCTGACGTCAAGTAGGACTCGTTAAGCCTAGTCCATAGGTCCCCTCATTCACGCGGAGACTCCCAGGCTTGCAGTGCGGGGTATGTTTTTTCCGGATCTTGCCATAATTCATTTCCTGGAGATCAGGAATTTTCAGCTATAAGGCAATATGCAGTTTATTTGCACACTCCTCCCCCCCAAAATCAAAGCAGCAATTGAGAGTTGCAGTCTTTCCCTCTATAAACGCACAGTGTCCTATTGAAATCCCGAGAGGGGTAGGTTTGGCAGTTTTTTTAGGGGTTGACCTCAAGAGAGGCTGGCCTTTGGCTTTTTGAGCTTGATTGTAGTCATCCCCCTGAAATGGTGATAACCTTGTCCTCATAGGGAAATATGACCTTTTGGCTGGCAAAGGATGAGGGTAACTGCCTAGTCGTGGATGTATCCAGGAAGTCGCCCCAGAAGCAGATTGAAAGCCTAGTCTGGTAATAATTACCTGGAATGGGACTTCCATTACAGCCGCCAACTGTAACTTCAGCGTAAGCAACCCCAACACTTCCCTCTGGGTACGTCATAAGCTTTCACTATTTGTGTCCGATAGGCGTGAATCTGTTTCCTCCAACCCAAGACAACTGGCTACCCTTAGTGGCAGACGTTTAGTGCTGACCACTTTATCAATGAGAACCATGGGCACAGTTATTCGATCTCTGGTCTGGACAGTGGGAATACAGGGCGTTATTATGACTGCCATCCATCTTTGGGTAAGGTCCGTCAATTAGAAACCCGATGCTCTGCAATTTTAGACGATTGGGGTAAGGGTGGATCACTAGCCAATTGGGGCTAACCTCCAACTGATGGTCGAAGTTGACTCAAAGCCTTGCAAAGAGCTTGGCGATTGAGGAAAGATGACTGCTAGAAGTCCAGATTGATACTTAGCTTGTGTCTTTTTTAGCTGTGGCAAGTAGGGTCTTCCTTTAGCCTTCTGCCCTCTGGTAGGCGTTTATTTTGGATTTGTCCAAAGACTACGGCTTCATATTGGTCTCCGCTCCTGGTCTACTAGCATCACAAGCTCTCCGGTTAGGTCATTCAGATCAAGACACAGATGTTACCTTATTTCTAGGAAAAAACAAACAGTTCCGAAAAGATCGATCAGTTCCTAAGTCAGCAACAAGTAGCATTTACCCCATGATTGGTAAGGGATTAGTGCTAATGTTTGGCTTACTTCTCGGATAATAAGCCGTTGTCCACCAAGTCTTGGATATGGTTCTTAATAGCGTCCACATCTTCAGTCTGTTGGCCCATAACCTGATGGTACTAAGTAATATCATCAGCTTTGTAATTTCTTGGTATAGGGGTTGGGTGGGTGGCCTTGCTTCCAAGGGCCTTGATGTATTGGCCTTGACAGCCTTCGAACAACCAAAAAAGGATTTGGCATTCGAGATCAAGTATTAGGCTTCTTCGGACTGGATTGCCAATTCCTCAATAGTTCCCACAACGCGAAGAGGTTGTGGGGGTGATGCTTGCACTTCGGGCCTTTAATAGCTTGGCTAACGGTTTTTGTACTTTGAGGTTCCTGCTTCTTTTCAGTTGCCCATTTGTGAATCAGATCTTCTACTCTGTAGCAGTGGCAATGAGCGACTGGAATGTTTTGGTAGGTACTGGGTTGTAGTTGGTGTTGGTAGACAGGTTGCAGGTATCTTTATTTATATGTCCCCTATTCTTGTTTAGAAGGCGGTTAATCATCTGGGCGGCTTGGCCTCCACCTCTAAGGAAGAGGAAAAGGGTTCATTGTTTTGCTGCTTGGTGGTTTCTAGTTCTCTTCGAGTGACATCCATCTCCATGTTATATGGGTACTCGTGAATTGAAGGCATACAGTGTCTTCCCATGTTTTCATCTTAGAGCGGTCCAGGGCTAGACAAACCACCTGCAAAAGCAGCACCGGTGAGTGATTGTTGGAACAACTGAGCATAGGAGCCTCCGCTGCTCAATCCAAACGGGTTAAGGGCCCCCGTACATCTTCAAATGAGTTTTTGGAACAAAGTGTTCATCGATTCGTCATGTCTGGGCATCTTGACTTGGTTGGCAGTCTTGCCTCGGGGAACAAGGACAAGGAGTCCATCGTCCACCCACTGTCCTTGTGGGTTTTGGAACCGCAGTGGATAGATTCTTTCCAGGAGTTTCTAAGCTTTCTCTCATTCTCTGAGCTTCCAGCTCAGAGTAAGTCTTTGGAGGGCACAATCAATCCCAGTTCAGGGTTAGGGTTTGTAGCGTTCAGCTAGCAGGACCCTGATTAGCAAGCAGCAGGTACATTTCCCCTGACCGAAGCCCATTTCCATTACATTTCAATTACCCAATTCAGCTATTAGGCGGACCAGGGCCTCATTCATTCTGGCCCCATTCTGGCCTCCAGTTGGTTCAATGAGGGTTTGCATATAGCGATGCGATCAAATTGGTGCAGGTAAAAGGCTGTTGAGGTTGTAGGTGAAGCTGGTGTAGCTGGTGAAGCTGGTGATAGTACTGTAGGTGTGGCTGGACTGATGTGGGCACTTGGATCGTGGCACTGTAAGGATAGGGTAGCTGGATAGGTACAGTGGTTGGTGTGTCAGGGTAACTGATGTAGATGGACTCTTTTGTCCAACTGTGCATGAATGATGAAGGGTTTCAATGCTCTCTTTGTGTTTACCATGTTTATTGATATTCGTGATGCGCATAAAACACTCATAACTATTTAATGGTATGGTTCACATACTGGTGCATACAGTCTAAAGGATAGGTTGTATAAGGCTATGATCAAATAGAAATCGGCTTATAAGGGACCCTTGATCTTGAGTATGATATACCTACACATGTGCGAAATAAAGAGTTTTCGCGTGGGTCCAACGGTAGGGCCATACCCATGGGGCCACCCAAAAGGGATTAGGGGCGGTTTGCGGTAACAGGGAGGAGCTTTGGCTGTCCGTCGACATAATCAATGAGGACTTGCCGATCAGCGCTACTTGCTATCCAACTAGAAGTTTGAATAGAGAGAGAGAAATTCATTTGAAATTCATTTTTTAATGCAATGGAGAAAAAGATTCCAATAGTCGCCAATATAAATCAACAATTTAAATGTTTTATCAAATTTGTCATTAAGTTCATAATTTCCCCTCTATCAAGTATTTCTTAAGAAAAGAACACTCGATTGATGTAAGGTAACCTGCAAACAAAGACATAGTAACAATAAACCCTAAAGAAGGGCTAGTTAGTTTATCTCAGCAATTGTACGTCCACTTATCGCAAAGAATTGCACAGTCCCCAGCAGAGTCCCAAATGTGAAACCTCCCAAAACATCAATGGACATGTGAAATGCATGTGACTAGGAAGAAATTGCAGTGGATGTGGGTGAGTCGCCACCTTGTTTAATTATTTTTAGGGTAATCTAGGAAAAACCTAAGTGACCAGTTTTTAGATTACTAATTATTAGATTAAGTAACCCAATGTTAAAGCATGGTCTAAATGAACCCGAGGTGGATCCGGAGCTATGTCCAATGCTGCATCGGAACTAACATGAATGAATGCTTCGCAGGGTGTAAGATGAAATATTGGATCCAATGAACATCGTTTATGTGATTCTTGACTTTTGGCCGTCGGGGTTAAATCCCGAACGTGCCTACGACCTTCGTTTGAATGGAAGATCAAAGTCAACGTAGTTTCGACTAGGCCCTCTCTTTAGAGGGCTTTGATGGGGATGCTTTAGTGCATGAGTGTATGTATGCTTTGTGCATTTGTTTAGTGCATTTTTGCCAAAGGTTGATTGATTTTTTAGGCTATTTGATGCAAACATGTTGATTTTAATGCGCTTTTAGCCAAAGATTAATTTTTCAGGCAATTGTTGCCAAAAATGTTTGTGATTCTAGGCATTGTCGCCAAAAATGCTTGATTTTAAGGCTGTTTGCAAAGATTCGATTAATTTGCAGGCTTTTTAGCCAAAAACGTTAATTAGTTGCCCAATTCTGTTTGCAAGATGATTATTTTATAGGGCGATTGTCGCCAAAATGGTTGATTTACAGCTTTAGCAAAATAAGTTTGATTAATTGTTAAGGCATTATTGCCAAAGAATTGATTTAAGCGATTCTGTCGCTGAAAGTATCGTTTAATCTACATTATAGGCAATGTGGTTTTGCCAAAAATTGATTAACTGGATTGTAAATGTAGGCAATTTTATTGCCAATAAAACGTGTTTTGAAATTATAAGCTTTTAGGCCAAATTATGATTAATTGGACTTACGCCAGATTTGTTCGAAATATAAGGCGATTATACCATAGCTATTAATTAACAGGTATTTTAAGCCAATATTTGGTCGGGATTTAAGCTTTTAACTACACGATTATTTGTTACCCGGCATTTAGTAAACTTATTTTTTGAGGCAGTTCATTTGCCTAACGGAGATGCTCATGAATGCATTTATGAATTATATATTATTAGGAGTAACACGAGAAGAAATGTATGAAATGTAAATTAAATAGGCAGAGTTTAGTTTATGTACATGATTTAATTCAACGGCACTCTCTTAACTCCAGGTTAAGCTCCTCGTTCAAGGAATATTAATTAATTTAATTTTTAAATGACAAATAACAGCAAGAAAATAAATAAAGCTAACATAAAAATGTAAGAAAAAGCAGTAAAGAATCGCAAGGAGGTAAGGGAGAAGGAGCGTCCGTCAACACAGACTGAGTGAGGAAAAAGAAGGCTCGGGGCACTATTTATAGCGAAAATCGGACTGTTTCGACGGCCGGCGAGGTCTCGGCGGGCGGCTGGGCGCAGGAGGTAGGCGCCTTGGCCGCGGGGTCTGGTGGCTTGCTAACTTTTTGTTTGGGGCTTTTTCGGGAAGTTCCCGGACTCCAAATAAATATTCCGGGACAGTTCTGCGATCGTCGGATGTCCAGACGTTTTCAAGTACCATATTGGAATAACTTTCGGTGAACTTCCAAAATGGCCTTTGGTCGGTCGGACTGTTTGCGGTCTGGGAAAATTGGCTCTTTGAGCCTCATAAATTTGAAGTATTCACACTTAGTTAACGGTTATTCTGCCACTCTTGATGTTTTTAGATTGTATTACAACAATGTCTTTAAATAAAAGGAAAACGTAAAAGGGTTGTTTGAAAAAGTGAATACGGACAGAGCAAGTTGCGCTCACGCAGCAGCAGTTGCGTCACGCAGCAGTTTAATTCGTCACGGACATGGGCAGTTGCGTGACGAACTGTTCATCGTCCCAAAACACAGTTATTGCCCAGATTAGTTTGCGTGAGGAACTGTTTGTATTATAATTTTATTTGCTTTTTATTCTCTGCTTTTAGTAATATATTTGAATAAATCGGTTTAATGGATTGGAAGTTTTCCCAATTAATGGTGAACAACTGGGTCACGCAGCCATTAGGATTCGTCACGCAATGTCTTCATCAGAAAGGTACGTGACGCGACTGTTCTAGAGGTTCCAGAAACAATTTTTTTGTCCTGTCTAAAAAAAAAAAAAAAAACTTTCATACGCAATTAAATAAATATTTCATTTTTTTAAGTTCAAGAGACAACCAATTGGTGGGCAGATTGCAGTTTTAATCAAGTTTAGTATGTTAATATATTTTTATTTTATGGCAATGGGAAAAAAAAAAATTTTTTTGGGTTTTTAGGGTCTTAGATTCAAATCCTGGGTAGAATGTATTTTTAGCAGTTCGGTTTGTGGCCCGCCCTTTACCATAAGGCAAGAGTGGGGCTTTTGTTTACTTTGACTTAACTGCCTGGGTTTGATGGTTTGAATTGTTTGAAATGATTATAATGCCAATGATTTGAAATTTACTTTGGGACGATTAAAATAATTTTCCACATAAGGAACTCGGTTCGATTTATTCGGGTTCGGTTTGTGGGTAAATAATTTCGGCTTTTCTAAAAAAAATTAAATAAATTAGAAATTGGTAGGTTAAAAGAGGCCGTTTTCCGGGCGTCGGCTTCTAACAAGCGACGTACCCAATTCCTTATCCGAATCGATACTGGTGCGCTTGACAGTTCTCTAATATGGCTTAAAAAAATTGGGTTTTAAAATGAAGTCATTTTTCAAACATTGGAACGGTCCATTACCGTAAAAACTGGTGGCAACTCACAATGTTTCCATTAAAGACCCGATTTATGGCATTGTATTCCAAAAAGGTCTTTGTCACACTTTGTTTAAAAATAAAAATCAATTTTCCAAAATCCAAACCGAAAAAGCGGCCGATTCTTCCGGATCGCTCGGGGGGGGACGAAAAACAGATTGGCGACTTCATGGGGACGCAACATTATCCCGGTTATTTTTAACTAGATGGTTGCAATTAGGAATTGACTCTAATCCTACATCTTTTAATAAAATTGTTAGAAAGCCATCGAAAAGTCATTTATCTGGTCCCTGCTTGTTTGATTCGCTTACTTTTTTCTAAGATTATTGCATTTCATTCTGGCATTTCTCTTCTAACCACTTTCTTACACATAATTTTATCCCTCGGTATCATTGTTTAGTTTGGAGGTGGATCCAGCCTAAACCTCGCGTTTTAGGTACATCCATCCGAGAATTAGCAATTTTACCAACCGCGAGCCTAGTACCTTAAGCGGTGCGTCAAAAGGAGTAGGCCCATAAAAAAGCCCGAATCCTGTTTGCGAAACCCGGACTTGGTAAGCCCAGTGGACCTAAACCCATGTAGTTAAAAACCTTAGTTACTTCCCCTAAAGAACACCTATTTCTATTTGCTGTTGTTATGCCGCATTCATTTCCGAGAGATTATATCGTCAATCTCAAAACCCCCCGCTGGTTGTCGAGATTAGACCAAATCCTAGTGTCGAGAATTAGACCAAATCCTAGGAAACAGATGTAAAGTTGTACCAAATGAAACCCGTGTAGTGGAGAGATAAGGTCGGAAGGCATGCATTTCCCAAACTCCTCACCCCCTGTATGTTTTAAACCTGATCAAATCTGTTGTGACATTCCATGCAACCATGTAATACTTTTTAGACCATGCATTTAAGAGCTATTTTCAGTGTGACAGTTTGACCTGAACACTTTGCAGATTGAGCCAAATTCGTTTTGAATAACATCATGCAATTCAGCTTATAGTGAATTATACCCAAAGAAAATGGAGTTTATAAGGAGGCTGCAATTCCCTCGTATTTTCACATTTCTAGCAATTATCTGAAAGTAAGCAGTGAGATTACCATTATCTGAAAGTAAGCGTGAGATTACAAAATTTGTAACAAATCAAAATGAGATCCTGCTTGGGACCATATGTTCCAAGGCAAAAAGTAAGGATATAAGAACAAAAAAATGATAACAAAAAGTGTTCCGCTTGGAAATCCTTTCCCTCCAAGGCAAAAATTAGGGACTTGAGAGAAAATAACCGGCTGTAAAATCCAAAAGGGACGGTCGACGACAGATAATGCCAGAAATGTTTGAGTACGAAATAAATTATTGCCATGTTATTGATACCAAATTTTGGGTCCAGTCGTTGAAACCGAGATCTTATTAGCACATTAGAACTGCATTCCTCATTTTATGTGCTGCTATTCCTCATGCATACATGCAGGACCTACTTTAACTCAAGTATTTCTATCTATCAGTCAGAATTGATCCATCCCGGGAAATCACTTTGAGGGCAATCACTGTGAGAGCTATATGGCACGGACGCCCTGGTCACAAACGTTTGGTCAGAGTGTCCAATCCCCGAGCCGCTCCGGTTAATCCTGTGATTCCGTTCAAAGTTCATTCGAATTCGGATTCTATTCAAGATGGGTAGAGATGGCTGCACAACACTGTGAATGAAGACTGGTTCTCTCAGCTCAGTCTAAGACCATTACTACTGAGATAATACTGCTTGCCCGTATCTGCCCAAGGAAAGGGCACAGAACCAGGGGTTTACTCCCTGCTTCAAGCAGATGCAAGGCCTATCGTTGAGGAAAGGGAGATTCTAGACCCACCGCATCGGATGAATCAAGCCTCTACTGGACAATGCCATTTCACGTGAGAAATGATCTAACTTAAGCAGTTTTGCTGAACTGAAGATAAAGTTGGAGAAAACTGTTTGTTGCCAAAAGAGAAGGACCAGTCACCAACTCCACGTGCTGAATATTCTCTGCATACAACAAGTTCTTACTTCAATTTAAGACTTTCAGCATAACTTGTTTTGAAGAGAACAATGACCGCGATCGCCATTTATCTGAGTTTCATCCCGTGTCGCCCAAAATGAACCTGATATAATAGAGGAAGAATGTCTTACGGGCATTTTCCTCAGACACTGCAATCACAGAGTTTACCAGGAATGGTACTGATGGCTTTGAATAGGAGACACAGATAGATGGGTCAAGCTAACAGACTAACTTTTCCTCAATCGCACTTCAGAAACAGATGACAGTGATGAGCTTTGGCTGCGGATTGGAGAGCTTAAGTACAGGATAACCCGGATGAAAGATTCTTCTGATTAATTAATAGGAGGTGGGAGGTGGAGGACAAAACTGTTCATGGTCCAGACAAGGCCAAAGGATCAAGAGCTGATCAGGATTTTCAGTCGAAGCCTGCTACCTTTCTTTAAGGAGAGGATGCTGGCCTAACCTCTCACTGACTTTTTCTCTAGTTCAAAGGGCTGGGCTGAATATCGAAGAGCTGTATAAAGATGAAAAGAAGAAGAGTCGAGGGTTTGGTAACTACCGGTCCTCCTACACTGATAGAGATGCTGGAAATACTGCTACAAAAAAGTCAGGGAGTAGCAACACGGTTGGAGCTGTTAACGAGAAAGTAAAAAGGGAGTTCACTGACTTGGGCAGACCTTTAAGCACGGTCATGAGATCCTGCATCAAGAATGGCATGCTATCCAAATTGCAAGTTAATCCAGCTAAGCCTGTTCGGGGTAGGTTTATGGATCGGGATTGCGAGTATCATCAGTGCAAGGGTCATGCTACTGATGATTGCTTCAAGCTTAGGCATGATATACAGGATCTAATAGACAGTGGAAAGATTACCAAACCTTCTGAACGGAATAAGCCGAGCACAAAGAATAATCCATTCCATGCCACAAACCAATATAACTACCACCCCACAAGTCTCCAACACGGGCGGGCTCGGTTAATGCAATTTGGGAGTGGGTGCCGGAAGAGCTGGTTTAGCAGAGGCTGAATGGGAGGAAAGGATGTGTGCTATGTTTGAACATCTGGGATGATGCAGCAGTGAGGCAGGAAGAAGAAAGGAGGCCTGTGAAAATTGAAATTGAAAGAGCATCACAGTCCGGGTAGGAAGGAGACCAGATAATGAAGAATAGCAGATTCAGCTGGCGATTCACCACAAAGTTTGGCTGATCAAAGCAGACCAATGGGTACTATAACGTAGGGATGAGATGTAAATAAGTTTGGCATCCAGAGCTTGACCCGAAGCCGGTGTGGTGTAATAATCAAACAACAATGCTCAGTCTAAGGAAAAGGAGATTTGTCATCGAGGGCATAAGGAAAGAAGCAACAGATAAGGGTGAAGAACAGCCCAAGGAAAAGAAGAAAGGAAGATGAAGTGGAAAGGCACAAAAGAAGGCTACTGAAGTGGGTGAAAGTAGTCAAAAAAAAAATATCAAGCGGACGTAATAGCGCAAAGTTCAGATTGAGTCAGATACAGAGGACTAAGGCTGACAATCTCACTATGGGATTTACTGATAGCCTCAAAGGAGCACAGAGAAATCTTTGTTAGGAGGCTATGACGTTTTGTTAGGGTCCTGCCAGAAATCTCAGAGCGTGGATATGATCAATGTGCTACAGCGCATGATGGTGAGATCAACCTTCTTTTGATTCCGAATCTTCCTTCCGGAAGGTAGAATCACTTCAAGCGTCTGTAATATCCAGGTTGCGTTCATATGGCGAGAACCGCAATGTGATGGTGGATAACCCGGGTCGGCATTTTGTGTATGCCACGTGAAATGCTGTCCAAATGTAAGATTGGGGAGTCAGAACTTGAGCCCGTCTAACATGGTAGTTAAAGCCTATGACAACACCATGCGTAATGCTAGGGGAACTTCAGGGCAAAGAATTCGACAGGACTATTAGAAAGTTGGGTAGATATAGTGGCCTGTGGAACATTTTGTCCAATTATGCTCTAAACTGTGGGAAGAGCCATGGCTTTCATCCCCTGGGTGCAAATTCCTTCGCACAATTGCACAGAAAAGTTAAGGTTCCTTGGGGCACTGATGTGGTAACTATCAATGCGCAAGAAGATCTGAATGTGGCGGCTGTGGAAGGTTTAGAGGCGGCCTTGCCTTTATCTGGTTTTCAGGTGGCTGTGATTGATGATGCTGTAATCACTCAAAACAAAAGTGCAGTCAACAGGATGAGCCCTTTTTCTCATAAAATGATGAAAAAGATGCAATGGAAATACGGTAAGGGGCTGGGCTGAGATTTACAGGGAAGGTTTGAACCTGTGCCATCATCACATGGTCAGCAAGGTCGACATGGACTGGGGTACTCAGAGAATAGAAAGAAAGAAAGAAAGAGAAATTTGAAGTTGCCCAGTCTCCCGATAAAAAGAGCCAGGACTGATAAGATTTTCTTTATCACAGAGGTTTTAGGGGAATTTCAAAGCAAAGGAAAGACATATCCTGTCTAGAGATCTTTCAATGAACCACGATTTTTGATGAGCAGTCTAAATCAGTCTCCCTGAGCTTCTTCGAACCAGTTGGTAAGAGGACACCACAGTTTCATGGTTGGCTATGGTTTCAAACAGGCAGTGGCAACAGAATGGTCACAGAAGATACCTGAAAATTTGAAAGACCTTCCTTGGGGATTGGGGGACAAAGCTTCAAGAATGGCGCAGGAACAGAAGTCTAAGGCAAGGATCCTCCCAGAATACTAGCAGCTGAAGATGCTGAAGAAGCTGAGAGGAAGGTGATGAAGATGACAGAGCATGAAGAGGCGAAGGAAAAAGCTGCCCCAGAAGCAAAGGATGCTCCGAATGCTGATGAAGTGGTTCAAGTCATAAAGGACAGCTGCGATGAATGTATTGAACAAGTTATTAATCCTGTTTTTTGTTTTTCTGATTATTGTTTTGAGAATGATTTGGATGGTTTCCCATTATTATTTCAATCAATGAAAGTGAATTTTGACTACTTGTTTTCTTGTTTTCCTGATTGTCACGTTCATGGCATTGATTATACCACGCGCATATTTATACCACACGCGCAAATATTTGACATAAAGTTGCATTGCAATCATTTTGCATTTAACCTAAGCACCATCGAAGATCCCAAAATAATCAAAATGCGGATCGGACTTAAACCTGAACTTAGACTGACCCTCCAAGAAAATGTCTTCGAGAATTCAGAGGTATTCGCACTGGACATGCTGATAGATGCACCGGAATCGACAAGATTAATCGCAGAACATTTCATTCCTACGACAGCCGAGTATTAAGCCAGTAAAGCAAATAAGAGGAGGCGGGTTCAGACCAGATGTTGGGCAAGACAAGATCAAGGCTGAGGTCCCAAAAGCAGTTAGATTGCAGGATTCTTAAAGGTAGTACATTATCCTGAGTGGTTGGCAAAAACATAGTCCCTGTGCTAAGAAGGATGGGAGAAAAGAGTCCTATGTTGACTACAGGGATCTAAACAAAGACTCGCCCAAAGATGACAAAGATGACTTCCCACTTCCACACATAGATGTTTTGATCGACAGTGCTGCTAGAATGGGATGTTATTCTATTATAGACGGATTCTCCGGGTACAACCAACTCTTGATGGCCTTAGTTGACAACCATAAGACTGCCTTCACTACTGATTTTGGGACTTTCTGCTATAGGGTGATGCCATTCGGACTAAAGAACGCCAGGGCAACATATCAGAGAATAGCGATAAAATTATTTCATGACATGATCCACAAAGGATTGGAGGTATATGTGGATGATATGGTGATCATGACAAAAACACAGGAAGAACACACGGAGATGTTGGAAAAAAGTTCTTTCGCACGGGTCAAAACAGTACAACTTAAGACTCATCCCAAAAAGTGTGTAATTTGGAGTAAACGAAGGGAAGTTGTTAGGTTTTTCATTGTAGGACCTAACGGGATTGAGGTGACCCACAACAAATAAAAGCCATTCAGATATGGAATCGCCAAGAACAAGAACGTTCAGGTGAGAAGCTTCTTGGAAAAATCCAGTATATCAAGCAGGTTTATTTCTAGGTTATCCATCACACTGCACTCCCGATCTTCAAGCTACTTAAGAAGAACAACAGTTAGATGGAACGAGGACTTTCCAAAAAGCTTTGACTCATATAAAGAAGTACTTGATCGATCCACCAGTGTGAGTTCGCCTAGATCGGGAGAGCCTCTGATCCTGTACTTGTCTATAGAAGGATGCGGGAGTTGGAGCTATGTTGGCACAGCCGGAACGCTGCTGGAGTTAGAAAAAGGCCATCCATTACATTCAAGCAAGAAAAATTACTGCCTATAAAGAGAAGTATAATTGGTAGAGAAAACGTTGTATTGGCAGTGGTGTGGTCGATAAAGAAAATTGGAGGCCTTCTTGATTCCTTTAGGGTCACTCTCCATTCTAAAATTATCTAATGAAGTATCTTCCAGAGAAAACACCTACTCTTAGAAGGACGACTGTCCCAAATGGCGTAATTCAGAGTCCAGTGTAGATGCAAAGTTTATCATAAAGAAGACGGTCAAAGGTCGAGGTTGTTGCAGCGAATTCCTGGCTGTGAAATCATTGCAGATGATGAATCATGGGAAATTTGGAATTTCCAGATGAACATTTATTGTGTGTTTGAATAGGGGTTTTGGAAATTGCTACTTGAATGGTCCAGCCAACAGACAACGGAGCTAAGCTTGGTATCGTGATGAAGCACCCAATGGGCAAGGTCACAACCACAATGTGCAAAAGATTGTTGTTCCTAGTCACCACATATTGGGCCGAATATGAAGCCCGTGTATCATGGAATGGGAGCTCTTATTGCATGCCCGGTGCTAAGGAAGTCGAGGTGATAGGAAGATTCACTGTTGGTTATCGAAACATGCTAACAGAGATGAAAGGGAGGAAGCAAGGTTGAAGCCCATATGTTTGGAGTACTTGTTACAGAAAGCGACACTCAATTCGACACGATCAACCTTACTCACATAGGAACAATTTCATATAACAGAATCCCAGATCGCTTGGCAACACCTGGCGTCAGCTTTGGCAGGATCTTTGAGTAAAGTCCAAAGAAGCCATTTATCATTGCCGCGGCAAATACCATGCATGAGAACATTTTGTGAATCAGGTTGATGTCAGAGGAAGAACCCTGGTTTATGAGATATCCTTGCGGTACATGAAAGAACGGAACCTTTTCTGATGATGCAAACAAAGGAAGACGCTGTTCAAAGCTTCTACAGAAAAATGGCTTTGAATAGTCCTGGCCGATGATGAAACTATATAGGAGGGGCTTGCGACGGAATGTAACACCCACCGACCAAATCTCTACCCGGAGAACTGGGACGGTGGATTGGCCAACATCGGTGCCGGAGCACCGTCTTATGTCACTTATTAAAGCTGATCACAAATGTAGAAGTGGTTAAATTTTCATAAGGAGGAAGTAATTTAACATTTTGTTTGTTTTTTTTACAAAATAATGTTAAGAGAAATTCCTATACGAAAATTTCGCAAGATTTCTCCCTAAAAATAACTTGTCACACAAAGAAAAAATATGACACACTTCCGCAATTTCTCCAAACCCCCAAACTCCATTCACACGAACATACCACAGAGCACTTTCTAAACTATCCATCAAACATATACGTAGGTTCCATCACACATATTCTAAACACATTCTTTCAAGGAAACTATACATCCATCATACACCAAAAATATAATAAGATGTTATTTCCTTAAATATCACTAACTCTTAAAATACATTTATAACTATTATATTCCCAACCTTCACAACACAATAATTCTATATATAATGCCGAAATCACCATTTACAAAATGATCCTACCCAAAATGTATATCTACTAATTCTGATGGCACTCCCTCTGCTTGGGAGAACACCTCCGCTCCCTAACCTGTGCGGCTAAAATCACAGCCGAGTGGAAGACTCAGTGGTGCTATAACCAACAATCTTAATAACAAGAATAGCCAAGGCAAATCTTTAATATCAACTATATAAATAACCTGAAATCGCATCAATTTAATTCAAAATACTTTGAAAGCAAATGAGAAGAATTATAAATACAAATATGTCTTCATTCTTTATAGCACAATAAATTTCCATTTTTTTTGTTAAGGCTCCGTACTGCATTGCAAAATGAACCATAAGCAGATTTGATCGTGGCCTATACTAGTGCTACCCCATCACATACTCGTCGGGCCCTAATGAAAGCACCATCCCCAATCACAACAACGTGGCCTAATGAAAAGCCACCCCATCAACACAAATAAGCGAGTCCGTATTAATAAGGGCTTGACAACCCAGCAATATGAACATAAGCTCACAATACAAAATCCATCTCATCATACCACGTCTCAATCAATGCCATAGTAGAGCCCAAATCAAATCATTCTTTCACAAAAGTAATAATTCTTAATCAAAACTCTTCATATTCTATACTCATTAGTATCAAA
>NW_023591537.1:0-25494 GCF_014843425.1 Jatropha curcas | reverse complement strand
TTGAAGGACCTCAAAAACGGACAGACTCCTTTCCCCCGCCACATTAGTACCGGAGATCTCTATCCTGTCACTCAGCCAACCCCCTACCACCAACAGCTTGTTCAATCAGCATCTCCCCAATTACCTTGGCACGATCGCCTCGTTCACCCTGGCACACAAGTTTTAGATGTTTAACCAAACAGTTTGGTCTTCCTTGTAATTAGAACAAGCATTATTTTTGCAATTTCTTTGTCATTTTATGCTAATAGCAAACGGATTACCTTTTTATGAGTCAAATCCTTTACTTTCCACCATTGAATAATACACTGTGACTTGTGGACCTCCCGCCTATCCACGCAAATCTGGATATAAATACTACCATGGTGCTAATTGGATAATTTTTCCCCAATTATGTGTGGGTATACCCTCTCAAGTTCAAATCTGAAACGGTTCACCAACCTTTACTAAATTCCACATAACACTCTATGTGAGCCACTCAAGTTCAAACCGCAATAGCAAAAACTTTTCAAATAGTGACTTGAGGGGGAGGAATTGGTTGGGGGGAGAATTTGACAACCATAACTTCAAAATTTTTGCCCAACAACATGGTCTGTTATTCCGTTTTTCATGCCCCCAAACATCTTCCCAAAATGGTCGGGCTGAACGCATGATTCGTCGTCTCAACGACATCATCCGCTCATTCCTCATCCATGCTGAATTACCACCTATGTTTTGGGTCGAAGCACTTCACACTGCTGCCTATCTCCATAACATCTTTCCAACCAAACGTCTCAATTATTTCACACCCACTTTTGCCTTATATCTCCGCCACCCGACATACGATCACTTACGTGTGTTCGGGTGTGCTTGTTATCCCAATCTATCTCCGCCACCCGACATACGATCACTTACGTGTGTTCGGGTGTGCTTGTTATCCCAATACCTCCGCAACCCAACCCCATAAATTACACCCAAGATCCGTTAGATGCATCTTCCTTGGATACCCTCTAGATTTTAGGGGATACCGATGCTTTGACCCTACAACCGGGAAGATCCACGTATCACGACATGTAACCTTTGATGAACAAACTTTCCCATACACCATTCCAACTCCACCCAAAATATACACATTTCTTGATGAACAACCACCACTAGGATTTAAGTTTATACAACCTCACCCAACACCAAACACCACCCAAACCCAAAAACGCCCAATCCCTCCTTACCCCATAATATACACCCGCCACCATAAACAACAGCCCCTTAACCCAGTGGCCAATGCTACGACACCCCAACACACTGCTGCACCTATCTCACAAAATCCCAACACTCAGACCACCGCTGTATCAAAACCCGCACAGAATACCCATCCAATGACCACTCGCTCCAAAGCTCGCCATGCCCTTATGACCACCTCAATTTCACCAATACCCACCTCTTATGCAAAAGCTTTTTCTGACCCTCATTGGTTAAATGCTATGCAGGCTGAGTTTCATGCTTTGTAGGAAAATAATCCATGGGAACTCGTGCCTCGCCCTCTTGACCGACCGGTCATTCGGTGTATGTGGCTTTTTCGTCACAAATTTAAATCAGATGGGTCACTTCAAAGGTACAAAGCACGTTTGGTGGTAAATGGACGTTTGGTGGTAAATGGCAACATTCTCAAACGGTGGCATTGACTGTGACCGATACTTTTAGTCTCCCGTAGGTGAAACCCTGCTACTATACGACTGTTTACCATTGCCAGTTTCCCGTTCTTGGCCAATACACCAGTTGGATGTCAAAAACGCGTTTTACATGGGCATTTAAATGAAACTGTTTATGCATCAACCGCCCGGGTTTCACAGATAGAAGATACCCGTCATTATTGTGGCAGATTTGAAAAAAAAAATCCCTTTATGGGCTCAAACAGCTCCACGGCATGGCTACAACCAGATTTGCAAACCCAATCTCTGTCTCATGGGTTTCGCAGCAGTTTGTGTGACAATCCCTATTCATGTTTCTCAAAGGGAAAATGCAGCTTCTTATTTACTTCATGTATGTGATGAGTATAGTGCTCACTGCGCTCTTCTAATGAGGTTATTGCAGAGATATTATCCGCATCTTCTCACGAGAGTTTGCAATGACAGATTTGGGCCGGTGCATCATTTCCTGGGAATCAAAAGTGGACCGGAATCTGTGGGTTATTTTTGGATCAGTCTCAAACACAAAGATATCATCTCCAGAGCTTCAATGTCCTCTTGCAAAGACCGTGTGCCACCCAGTCGACTCTATCATCAAAACTGAGTGCTTCTGATGGGACCCTCTCTTCCAGTGAGATCCAACATTATACCGCGTCTTGCTGGCCATTACAGTATCTCACATTCACACGCCCATATATATCATATGCTGTCAAAATAGCCTCTTTCATGCATGAACGCGCGGGGGATCGCAGCACTTGCCCTTCTCAAAAGAATAATCCGATATGTACCAAGGCACAGGTTGACTACGGATAAAGAATTGGCAGACAAAATACACATACCTTGGTAGCATACTCAGACGCAGATGGGTGGATGCCAGACTCCAGAAGATCAACTAGTGGTACTGTGTTTTCCTTGGTGATGAATTTGAATTTCCATTGGTCTTCAAACGGCAGCCTACTATCTCACGGTCCTAGCTGGCAGAGGCAGAATAATAGAGGAGTAGCCAATGCTTTGCACGAGACCACCTGGTTCGCAAATTTACTTTAAATGTAATTACCACCGTCCCACTTCAGCAGGCCTCCGTCGTATACGTGAACAATGTTTCCGCAGTGTATATGTCTGACAATCCTGTCCAGCATCAACGCCAAAACACATTGAGATTGACATATACACTTTTACGGGAGAAAGTTCGAAATAGCCACATTCGGGTCTCACATGTCCCATCTGCTTTTCAATATGCTGACATCTTCACCAAAGGCCTATCTCGACAGTTGTTCCAGTCATTTCGATCCAGCTTGAGCGTCTGTCCTCCGCCCGCTCAAACTGCGGGGGAGTCTTAGCCGATGATATCTCCACAAATCATTCCTCTGATTTAGGAACAGATTACAATTAATTTCCTGTAATTAATCTCTATAATTCCTTTCCATATTCTGTTTGTATTCTCCCTATTTAAAGGGCCTTATACATCAATACAAATCATCAAGAACTCCAAATCCTCAAACACTTTCATTGAGACACCAAGGCATCTATTTCTTTCCAAGCACTGTATGATGGATCTGTAGAGGCTGGGGGTGGCGTGTCATCAATGTGATCAAGAACACGGTATGCAATAGAATGAAACTTGAATAATTTCACCCATGATGTGTATGTAACTGTGCTACCATCTAGGGTTCTTAACTGTGCTACCATCTAGGGTTCTTATTTTTGATTGGATGTTAGTCACAGAGTAGGCAAGTAGGCAGGGTGAATGGGGGTGGGTGTTTTAGGGTTGGAGGTCGAAGATGGGACTTCTGTTTGTGTCATGGCTATCGGCGGCAGCAGCTAAAAAAAAATATGGGAGAGAAAGGAGAGGGAGGGAATTCAGAACTGAAGCTCTGATACCATGAAAGTGTTTGAGGATTTTGAATTCTTGATGATTTTGTATTGATGTCCAAGACCTTTTAAATAGGGAGAATACAAACAGAATATGGAAAGGAATTACAGAGATTAATTACAGGAAATTAATTGTAATCTGTTCCTAAATCAGAGGAATGGGAGATATCATTTTCGGCTAAGAGTTCATTCAACAATTCCATTTTTTGTTGAGGTGTATAATGCCAAGATAACTGATGAAAGAAACAAATGCTCAAACGTAGATGTCTTGATGATTTGTATTGATGTATAAGGCCCTTTAAATAGGGAGAATACAAACAGAATATGGAAAGGAATTACAGAGATTAATTACAGGAAATTAATTGTAATCTGTTCCTAAATCAGAGGAATGATCTGTGGAGATATCATCGGCTAAGAGTTCATTCAACAATTCCATTTTGTTGAGGTGTAAATGCAAAAACTGATGAAAGAACAATGTCAAACGTAGATGAGGCTTTATTATTGACACGCTTATGAAAGGAAACACGAGATTGTTTCCCAAGTTGACATGACTCACGTTCTAATATAGTTAAGGAAGATAAACTAGGAACTAAATCTTGAAGTTTGGTAAGACTAAGATGTCCGAAACAGTTGTGAAGAAGTTCAAAGGAAGCAGTAGAAGCGAAAACAACAATGGTTTTGATAGTGGAGAGGTAGTAAAACCCTTGTGACTTATATTCGACTCCAATCATCTTCCCTGTATGTCAATCCTACACAAAGACATAGTCAACTATAAAGGACACAATTGCAATTAAGTTGGTTGGTCAATTTACTGATGGAAAGTAAATTATAAGGGCATTCAGGAGTGAACAAGACTGAAGTCAAAGTCATTGAATGAGTGGGCTGAACTTCCCCAATTCCGTTAAGCTTAGTTTGTGAGCCATTAGTTAGGATAATTGTAGATGAGTCTGGAGGAGTGATAGTAGAGAAAAGTATTTCATTACCAGAGATGTGATTAGAAGTACCAAAGTCGAGAACCCAAGGATCATTGGTTGTGGAGCTAGATTGAGACACAGAGGATGACTGCTATAGTGCTTGCTTTTTGGCAACACGAAAGTGTACATATTCATCATAATCGGATCTTATCAAAGTTATCGAATTACCTGATGCATCAGGCAAAGGAAGAATTTTAGCTCCGTTACCCTGAACCATATGAGCAATTGGTCATCCAGTACTGGTAGACTGATGTTGTGGTGGTTTACCATGCAATGTGTAACAGTTTTCTCGGGTATGACCAGGTTTGTCACAATGATTGCAGTGTTTATTCTCTGTTGTTCTCGTGTAGTGACACTCTTTGAGAAAGGCATAACATAATTAAATTCATCAAGCAATGTTTCAACTTGTCCAAGATAACTAGCCAGATCATGTTGATTTTGCTGCAAATGAACAATATCAGAGACAACTTTGTATATTCGTTTTGTCATTTGTAT
Source organism: Jatropha curcas (assembly GCF_014843425.1). The sequence continues at coordinate 20,492 of NW_023591537.1, read as the reverse complement.
ACAACGTCTTGGCTTTATATTCTAGAACTTACAATAGGTTTTGCAACATTGAAATAAAGGAAGTAGTTTGGGATCAAGAGAATGCACAATAGACTACACAATTGTGCATCAATTATAGATCATGTTGTCCTATCTATGGCTTATTTCAATGGCATTTTTATTTAAGTGATCATTATATCCTTGTTCCATAAACCATAGTTCAATAGAAAAGGACCAAGGAATATAATTACTACAACCTAGAAGTTTCACAGTAGTAATAATAGGGAATTCGAAAAGAGAGGTTTAATTAGGATAGGTTCAGACATGATTCTGAGATTGACTTAAAAAGGTAAAAGAATTGTACCTTGGTAGTAGAGAAGAGAGTGGCTGTGAAAACCTTAGCCTTGAAAAGAGAGAGAACCAGTAAAGGGAATGACCGGAAAAAGAACCGCCGGACTCAGGTGAACCTGACAGTGGTGGTCGTTGGGAGAAGTCGCCGGGAATCTTGTGGCGGCGCGTGGTGGCTGCAGCAGGGTTTCCGGCGCTGGAATTTTGTGTCTGAGGTCGTCGGAAGCTGGTGGACCGATCTACGATGGCAATGTATTAAAATCTCCTCAGATGTATGCGGATTCAATTGGTAGTGGTGTTTTGTTTTGACAGGGCAGAAAAGGGAAAGAGGAATTTGTAGGCTTACGAAAGAAAGAGAAATTAGGGTAAGACAAGAAAAAGAAAGAAAATAATCAGACCTTTGCAGGCTTTGATACCATGAGAAATTAGAGAAGGTTTGAAGCTTTTTGCTTCATTATTCCCTTAAGCACATTAGGTTGAAATAGAATCAAAACAATACAAATTTTATAAGTCAACTACGAATTACAACCCTAATCATATCTAGAATAATTGCAAGATATTCTAACAAGTTAATTTTTTGAGATCATATTTCAGGTTTTCAGCAGTTTTCAATCATGACGATGATTCAATGCCAAGGGTTTGGACTGGAAAAGAAGACATAAGGACTATTACAAAGGATGCAAGATCTGCGGTAAACCACAGGGATTTTTAATTAAAGGCCACTCTTTCGAATTATACTTGAGTAAGATTCTGAATGTCTTGCAATTATTCTGTTACAGTCTTTGAAACTTCTATCAGTCATGGCAGCCATACTCTTAGATGAGAAGCCAGATAAAATTGAGAATGTACTCATTTCCTCTCTCATGGATGGAACTGTTGCTGTTCCCTCTTCCCAAGATAGAAGCATAGAAGCTACTGTGGACCCCCTTGCTTCAAGCACATGGGAAGAGGTAAATGTGGTTAAGTGTTATCTTCCTCCATCTCTTTGTGTGTGTGTGTGTGTTATTTTCTAGGACAATTTTGCGTTGATAATAATAAGTTGATTTTTGATTTGTCATGAAAATTGAATGTGATGCAGGTTTCTCTAAAAGATACATTGATCACGCCAGTTCAGTGCAAGTCATTATGGAGGCAGTTCAAAGCAGAAACCGAGTACTCAGTTACTCAAGCAATTTCAGCTCAGGTAACTTATTTTCATGTTCATGTTATTATTCTGCAGTTTTGCTTAGTAATTTGATCATATGCATAGTTAATGGCAGAAAATTTTCCAATATTGAGTACATATTGTTCTTTCCCTTTTATGCTCCATCATCTGGTTATCTTGCAAGGAAAAGAGTCATCTTGATGTTCTTATTATAGGAACTTATCCAGCACTCTGACAGATGGTTCTTGTTTTTTATTCAGGAGGCTCATAAGCGCAGCAACAACTGGTTACCCCCTACATGGGCAATTATAGCAATGATTGTCCTTGGTTTTAATGAATTCATGCTTCTGTTGAAGTAATTACTTCTAACTTGAAATGGGTCCTCAACACTATCAAAAGAACATATTTTATTATGTCCTTTTTCTCTTTCGACCAGTTAGTATATCCATTTTGACATTTTTGTTCTATTGAAACAGGAATCCTCTTTACCTCATGGTTCTGTTCATTATATATTTACTTTCAAAAGCCTTATGGGTACAGATGGACATCGCAGGACAATTTCAAAATGGCACTGTGAGTTTAAAGAATGATTGTCTTCTGAATGCACATTGTTACTCTAATGCAAGTGCAATTGACTAAAATTTTTCATGACATAATTGAATTTTCATTTCATTATTCCCTTAAAAAACAGGAAAATTTTCATTTCATTTCATCAAGGTTTACAAAACATGCTTTTATATCATGTGATCCACTGCATTGGTGCCTTAACGGGCAAAAGTTCTTTTGTAATTTGCACACCCTTCCCCTATTGCATTATTTTGTCCAGTAACACGTGAAAACATTTATAAGAAAATTGCACAGCAAATTCAAAAAGCTTACCCATGTCCTAGAACAAATCCCAGCATGGCAAATTGGTTTTCAGTTCCTATGGCAGGCCATTTATTGTTGAAGCAAATGACTGGGAAGCAGGCTACTTCTGGACAAAATCATCTTCTTAGAAGATTATCTATTGTTTGATTGTGCTGCTCAATGCCTCATTTCTTCACTTGGTTATTTGGCAGTTGGCTGGAATATTCTCCATTTCTTCAAGGTTTCTTCCTACTGTTATGAACCTTCTTAGGCGACTAGCTGAAGAGGCTCAAGGGCAACCAGCTCCTGAAGCTCCAAGACCACAATCGCTGGCTTCTCACAGTTTCAGGAACCACACTCAACCGAATTCAACGTTAACAACAATGCCTCAGTCTTCTGTATCATCAAACATTTCATCATCTGAAGATGGTGTTGAATACACAAGCCCAGACTTGAGACACAGACAAAGTGCAAAAAATCCAGAAGTGGAAATCTCTTGATAGGAGCAGTACTTTGTGTGTGTAAAATATGTATCAATGTAGGAGATGTTTTTCTTCTCTTCCTGCCAATAGAAACTAGAAAGTAAAAGAAAGGTGAGAGAAAGGAATGTTCATTTCACACATATGGGGGTTTTACATGTGTAACCGGTAAGTAATCTGTTTTTCATAAAAATGTTTCTTAGACTATAAATTGTTGAGAAAAATCTCCCTACTTTATTGTATTCTGTTATGAATTTATGTTACCATTGAATTAGTTTCGATCTATTTGTGCGCCGACTGCGAACATTTTGGTTAACAATTATAGTAATAATATGATTACCACTGAGCTTGCGTTTGTATGTACTAATATATGATTTTTGAAAGTAGTTCCGAGCAAAATTCAGTAAATATTGAGCTGAATTAAATAAAAAAAAAATCATAAAATTCAAAATAGAAGAGAATTTACCTGCGCTGTGCGGAAATGTTAATTTGGATGGTACGTGTCTCGTAATCCTTTTTTGTCATTAGTCTGATCATTTTGTCGCATGATAAAAACAATCATCGTTATTATTTTTATGAAGCATCGACGAAATACATAAATATATCCTGAATTTTTATAAAAAAACCCCATACCACCCTAAACTCAAAATTGTCAATTTCGCTATTTTTAAACAGTTCACAGCATTGCGTGAAAATCACTTGCCTAAAGAGTGTGAAGCATAAAAAAAGGAAAGCTTATGTCGCATTTAAGTATAAAAAATGTGGTAAATAACAAAATTAAGATGGACATTTTCGTACTTTTAACACTTTCTTCTCCAACCTACCCACTACAATCTCGTCAACGTTCTCCCTCTGCAACTAAAATTATTTCCTTTCCCTGAATTTCCTTCATCAAATCTTTCAAATTATTTACATGAACTCAAAGCCTTTAATTTCAAAAATGAATGCAAATAAAATGCTAACTGGTTTATTATCCATATAATCTTGATATGAAAATTGGTGTAAAGCTAAGAAATTTAACTATATCTGCAAGTTCCCATTTAAAAAATAAATTGTAAAATCAAAAGCTACAGAACTATACTTTGATTGCAGAATAATATTTCACATTGTCTCAATAAAAAAATAAAGAAAGAATCTAGGAGGAGGAAAGAAGCTTCTTCTAATTTCAGTAAAAAAAAAAAAAAGAAGCTACGTCAAGGGAGCAAGATTGAAACCGAGAATAGTAACTTGAATCCAGGCACGAAATTTCTTTCATTTTCAAAGAAATTGGTAATAGGTGCCTCGATTAAAGCCGGAGATTTGAGGTCCGATGAGCATTCTGGTGACTCATCGGAGAAGTCTTTGGAAGAATACTCTCTGCATCGAAAGTCAGTGAAGCGGAGCACGGCAATGATATTATCGTCGTTTATGGTTTCTCATTGTCCCATCATCTTATATATATGAATGTCAGGATCCAAACCTTGAGCCGCACCAGCATTAGAGCCCAAACAAATTTGTAGAAATTAAAAAAAAAAAGAATATGTTTTATTTTTTTCAATCGTGTTATATTTTTCAACCTCTACTCCAATATATATATATATATATATACAAAAAATTATATCAATATAAGAAGTAATCTAAATAGGAATAAACCTAAACTAGTAAACACAATCTTTATACTAATTAGGAATAAACTTAAATTAGGAAACAGAATATTTACTTTAATCACAAAGATTTCAACTCCAAACCTTGGAGGCAGCCAGCATTGGCCCACAAATTTGTAGGAAAATTAAGATATAGTTTTATTTTTATTTCTAATCAGTGGTTATATTTTTCAATCCTCATACTCCATAATGTAAGCTCAAAGTACATGAGTCCGCCCTAGGTATAAACCTAATCTACTACAATGATACAACGAACAGAACCAGACCAACAATATCGCCACAAACATCCATTACACAGACGGCATCAAAAATCCTAAGTATACTTATATCTATATATACAAAAAATACATAATATCAAAAATATAAAGAAAAAGATAATTACTAAAAATGAGGAATAAACCTAACTCACGTTAAACAAATCTTAGTACCGTATTGACTACATCTAGGTAATTAAACTAACTTAAAATTAGGAAAACAGAATTATTTACTATTACTATCAACAAAAGATTTCAACAACGTACCCCCTTCAAAAACACACAATTACTAGCGTTGGTGACAACAATAAACCACCACAAAATATACATTCGATGCACAACAGACACCAACTTGCAGAAAACTAAAAAAATTGAAATATAAACTTCCATGCATTAGATATTACTCATGCCCAACTTGCAAACTAAAAGATGAAATAACTTGCCATGCAAACCTTTTGTGAAAACATCAGCTAGTTGCTCTTTTGAAGCAGCTATACAGGAGACACTTATAAAACTTTCAACTATCTTCTCTTTTATAAAGTGACGATCAATTTCTATGTGTTTAGTTCGATCACGTTGGAATGGATTGTTCATAATGCTGATAGCTGTTTTACTATCACAAAATAAGGATATATTTGTTGTTTCAACCAACTTTAACTCTTCCATTAATTTGCACAACCATAGAAGTTCACAGATTCCCTGTGCCATAGCTCTACATTTAGCTTCTGCACTCGACCTTGCAACAACAGCCTGCTTCTTGTTTCTCCCTGTGACCAGGTTTCCTCCAACAAAAACACAATAAGCTAAGGTTGATCTCCTGCCATCAAGGGAACCAGCCCAATGCACATCTGTATAGCCTGTTATTGTTAAATGGCCATGTTTAGAAAATAAAACTTCTCTACCTAGAGCTGATTTTAAAAATCTTTGAATTCGATGCACTGCTTTTAAGTGAGACTGCCGAGGGTCATGCATGTACTGACTCACTAAACTTACAACATAGGCAATATTTGATCTAGTATGGGTAAGGTAAATCAATCTCCCGACCAATCTCTAATACTTGCCAATATCAACTAAACTTCCCACTCCAGCTTGAAGCTTATGATTGGCTTCAATAGGTGATTCTGCAGGTTTACATCCTAACATACCAGTTTCTTTAAGGAATAGGTTTACATTCCAACATACCAGTTTCCTTAAGGAGATTAAGGATGTACTTTCTTTGAGAAATAAAAATTCCTTTTTCGGATCTAGCAACTTCTACCTCAAGGAAATATCTCAACTTTCCAAAATCCTTAATCTCAAATTCCCTAGCTAACAAACTTCTCAAGTGAGCCATTTCTTTTTCATTACTTCCAGTCATCACTATATCATCAACATAAACAATAAGCAATGTGATCTTACCTTTATGATGTTTAATGAACAAAGTATGATCAGCATCAATGAACAAAGTATGATAAGCATCGCTCTGAATATAGCCAAAAGAAAGCATAGCTTTACTAAACCTTTCGAACCATGCTCTTGGTGATTGTTTCAACCCATATAATGACTCTTCAGCTTACAAACTTTCCCTCTGGTTTTGTCATCATCAAATCCAGAAGGAATCTCTATATACACCTCTTCTATCAAATCACCATGTAGAAAAGCATTTTTAACATCAAATTAATGTAACTCTCAGTCAAGATTGACTGCACAAGACAACAAAATTCTGATTGTGTTCATCTTGGCTACAGGGGCAAATGTTTCCTGATAATCAACTTCATAGGTTGATAATCAACTTCATAGGTTTGACTGAATCCTCTGGCTACCAATCTAGCCTTCTACCTCTCAATTGAACCATCTGCCCTATGTTTAACTGTGAACACCCATTTACATCGAATTGGCTTCTTTCCTGGCGGAGGAGTTACAAGATCCCATGTCTCGTTTTTTGCCAAAGCTCTCATCTCCTCAACCATTGCATCCTTCCATTTTGAGTCCTGTAATGCCTCTTGCCAATCCTGCGGCCCTCTTGCCAAATCCTGCGTATAGGAAACAGAAGGAAACAGACAAAAAAAAAGGCCTATAGGAAGGGACAGAAGCATTATATGGAGAATTAAAAATGGAGATGGGAATGTTAGTGCATGGTCTCTAAATCCTTTTCTTAAGAGCAATAGAAATATCAAGGTCATGTTAGAAGGATTAGCATTTAAGATTAGGGATCAGAAATCAAAAACAAGAATTTAAAGTAAGGACTCATCAAAGTTCTTATTCTTTTCTGTATCTTTAAGGGACTGAAATTGGGAGACGACGGTTTTTGATTAAAGATGTCTCATTGAACTCCATGGTGTATCTGTATTAGATCCACCGTGTGGTTAGGTTTTTCAAATCAGTTCTATCCAATTTCCTAGAGATTTTGGGTTGGTTGCTTCTCTCTTACGTTATCTATGTCTTACCAGGAATCTTCACCCCTGGAAAAGAAAATGTCAATCCATCACCTCTCCCATCTAATATTTTTCTTTCCCCTGAAGAGGTGATTGGAAGGAAAAATAAGATTCAAACTCCCGAAGGTAATATCCTACTCACAAGTATTTCCCTAGAAGAAGGATGATAACACTATGTAATCCTTTGAAGTAGAAGAGTAACCAAACAAACACACACTTCAAGGCTCTAGGATTCTAATTTGCTTTAGGCCTTCTAATGAACCAAGCAAACAACAACCCAAAGGCGTTTAGGAGATGAATTATAAGAGTTTTTTCATATAAGAGTTTTTTCCTTGAAGAACCTCTAATGGAGTTTTAAAATCTAAAGTACGAAGAGGCATACGATTGATAAGGTAAGCAGCAGTCAAAATAGCATACCCCCAATATGGTTTGGGAAGATTCATAGTGAACATAAGGGACCTAGCTACTTTCAGTAAATGTCTATTTTTCCTTTTTGCTACTCCATTTTGAGCACTAGTATTGACACAACTAGTCTGATGTATAATACCATTAGAATCTAAATAGGTACGAAAAACTGCATTCATGAATTCAGTACCATTATCAGTTCTTAAGATTTTAGCATGCGCATCAAACTGAGTACAAATTATTTTATGGAAGTTCTGAAAACACGAAAAAACTTCATTTTTTGTTTCATCAAATAAACCCAAGTCAATCTAGTGCATGCAACAATCAACTAAAAGGTCACAAACTATCTATAACCAGAAAGAGAGACAATTTTTAGTAGGAACCCCAAAACATCAGTGCTCTTCTATCTATTTGCCAGTGGTTCTTCCCAATAATAACATGCGCCAGCTTGCATAGGTACTATGTCACATAAAAATTTCATCTTCATACCCTTCCAATAGAAAATAGGCTACAAGTACCCTGTCGAGTCACTCTTTCACTTCCACAATTCATTCCAACCAGTGCAATTTATAAGGTTTACGATGCTTGAGACAAGTTAAGTTCACCTTACAGGTTTGTTTACCATGTTTACACTTAGCAAAACGTGTGTGGTTGCAACTACCCCCATCAATAATTAAGAGTACACACTTCCACTAATCAAACATCTAGTGTAAATATATTCTCACGTTGCTCAAGGCTTTCCTCTTTGACATGCATATTCAAGGGCACGTTCCTAGTTTAATTCAAAAGCTTCTCCCATGTTTCAGGAAAGTATTAAATTTTCTGAATCATCATCATTCATCATCACATTAAATTAGGCATATTCATCACATCACTACATTTCAGATTCAGGAACTAAACATTCCCAATCATACTTTTCAGCAATATCATAACCTTTTATAGGACATTGAGATTGCATAAATTGCCCTTTCCCCAACACACTCTCTCACACACACCTCCTCTCACACACTTTCTCTAGAAAGGGGTTGTTTAGAGTTAGAAGTACCTTTGTTGCTTTTAATAAGTTTGGACAAGCTTCTTTACCTTTGAAAGTGAATCTGTCCTTTGAGAATAAAAGCTCTAAATTCTTTCTTTTCACTTTTCTTTGGTACACATTTTTAGATCCCCATGTGTTGTTTTGAATACTTGTTTGGTAGATCTCCCCTTTTTCTGCCTTTCAAGTTTTCATTGCCATAATCTATTTCATTACTCCTCCAAGGTATCATATCTCTATACATCTGCTAAAGCATCTGCAATGTCTTTATTTAGACCTCCAAGGAATCGTGACATTGGTTTAATTTGTCATCTTCCTCAATCTTGGCTCTAGCCATGCAAAATCTCCATTTCCTGTATAGTTATTCTTCCACACTCCTTCCTCCTTGCACCATTCTTTGCCTAATTTATTGTGGAAATCCCTAAAAGTTAGTAATGAGTAGGGGACAAATTTTTTTGTGCATTAGTTCTTTTCATGATTTCCCATTGGTGGTACAGGTCGACAATTTCCCTTCCTTCTTCTTTTTAATTAAGCAATTGTTCCCACCAAAACATAGCATAAACCTCTTGAATTTTCAACCAGCAGCAAGATGTGCGGATTTCTTTTCTTGACAATAAGTTATGGCATTAAAAAAATTTGTTCTACCTTTCTTTCTCCCATTCAGGTACTCTCAGCATTATTGTTGCCTTTGAATTCTGAATCTTCATCTTATTGATTCCCAAGTCTCCATCAATTTTGTTAAAATTAGTTTCTTCAGCCTTCCTCATCTTTCATGGGGTTTTGAAATCTAGCTTAGTGGACGAGTTCTAGTTGAGTTATAGCTTTGTGAAGGCTTTGATCTCTTGTATTTTCCTCCCTTCATGTCTTGGAAAAGATTAAACACTTTAACAAAAAAAACTTGCGAAAATTGCGACCGATTTTTTATGTCAGTCGCCAATATTAGCCGACCGATTTCCGACTTATAGGCAAATACAGTTGCAGATTTTTAGCGTTGAAAATTTTCGCGAAGTTTTGGTTTTTGGTTTGCGACTTAAGTACTACGGCATTTGCGACCGATTTTGCACCACTTGCGGACCAATTGTTGTTTCTTGTCTCAAAATGCGCGCCACCGCCCTTTTCTTACATTCCAGGCTTCCCTTAGTCACGTACTCCTGCGGTCATGCTACGCTTACTAGTCCAAAAATAGGATAAGTTCTTGAGATCCGAAACAAGGAGAGAAAATTGGCCGACAAAATTCAGGCGACCCAGATGTCATTGAGATAGCAAAAGAGCTTATGGGTCGTAAATTTTGGTCGCGGTTAGTTTAAAAACGACGGTCTTTCGGACAATTAAAAATTGCGATTCGATTTTCAAATTCACATTATTGTGTACGACGACCGTATGGAGCTCTGCTCGCAAAGTTTAGGGCTTGGTTAAACGCGACGCCCTGCTCCTTTCCTTTCTTCTTCTTTCTTCTTCTCCTTTCTCCTCTTCCTCTTCCTCCGTCATCTCCGACATAGTACAACTGCCGGCTCCAGCCCCTTCCCTGAGAACGCTCCAGCACACCGTGATAATTAAATTTTATGATTGACACCGCCGACGACAGCTTCCTCGTGGGTCCACGCCTCCTTCTACGGCCATTCGCCACCTCAGATAGTTAGAACTAGCATTTGAATGTGTTTATGGCCGGTTTGCATTTATTTTTTCGATTTTTTTGCGTGAATTTTTTGTGCTGTAGTGGTTTTTTGTGCCAATTTTTATTATTTTACTGTTATTATTTTATTATTGTTATTATTGTAATATTTTAATGTTGTTGGTTAGTGTTTGTTCGTTAGTGGGTGTATGGGTTATTATTATTATTATTATTATTATTATTATTAATATAGTTTATACAGTTATTATAATGAATAATGGTGATTATATCAAATGTTTGCTTTGTTACTTTGCGAAAGTATAATAATAATACTTTTTTTTTCTTTTTACAGTAAACGAAAATTTTGAAAAAATTAAAGGGAAAAAGGAAAAAGCAAATTTTTTTATAATTAGTGATTAAAAAAAAATAGATGAAATTGCACTGATCTCCAGGGCTTAATTATTGTGATGAATTTTGCACCAAATTTTAATTCTTTATTGGCTTATAAAATTTGAAGCCTATTTCTGGGTTTGTTGGTACTTTCTTTTGGTTCATTGTTTTTTGTTGTAAACTAATTGATTTGTTTGTAATGTTTTCCATAGACATGCGAAGGAGTAAACCTGTTCCCTAGTGCATTGTTTTATTTTTCGCCCATTCTCTCCTATTACTACGGTACTGTTGATTAAACTTATACCTACACATGATTGTTTTAGATGAAGATTGAGATGTGAGTATCTCACCATTCACAGATGATCCGTGCATGAAAAAATAAAATAACAACAAGTGAAAATCAACTCTAATAAAGTTTTGGTTGTAAATTAAAAATAAATTTGGATTAACATTTTTTTATCCAAGGTTAGTACGTGGCAAACATTTAGAAGTTAAATCAACTAGATGTGAGAAATCATACTTAGACTCAAAAGATTCGTAAAAAGCCTAGTGATGGTAAATAAAAACATTCATTAATCAAGTTTCTGCTCATCTACTCAATTTTTGCAATGGAAATAAAGAGTTTGTGAGAAATTTTTTTGAAAAAAAGAAAGTCATGAAAAAATAACAAATAACATCATTGACTAAATTACTTATAAAAAAAAAAAATTCATGACTAATGGCAAAAGGAATGCATTTAATGTACTTGAAAAATTTCCAATTTTATAAATTTAGTAATAAATTTATATATCTAACACATCTCCTTAACTCAAAAGCATAAGCTTTTTATTTTTTTCCCCCTGAAAAAAAAAAAGAATACTAAAGGAGCTTTTACACTTTACAAGTTAGTATAAAAGATATTCATATTTTAAAATCTAAAAGAGTATACTTTTCCAAAAAGCAATACCTTTCTTTAGTCTTTGCTACATGCGATCAATTTTAGTCGGTTGAGCCCCGTTTTAGCAGAATATTGTTTTTTTTCTTTTTTTTTTTTTGGCTTTCTTGTGACATTTTTTTGAAATGGCTTCCATTTTAGATTTAATTCAAGTGCACTGATATCATACTTTCAATTCCACATTATTATTCTTTATAGTGTGTGTGAGATTGGAGGCCTCCTGTTCTCCTCTCATGTAAACTAAACTTAACAGATTAGATATATTTTCAATATACATTATAACCATATTTTTTATTAGCGTTAAAGGACGCACAAAACAAAATCTTTCATTCTGCACCTCCTCTCTTTTTTTTTTATATGGTCATTCTTATATACTTAGCCTCGCAGAATATTTTTCTACTACTTCCCGTGACCATTTTCAAGCCAATTCTCTCCCTCATATTCTAATAATTTATCTGATAATTTCTCCTCAAGCTGAAATCTATTAATCCTACTTTTACATAATATTTAATTCGCAAAAAAACATAATTTCAGTCTTGTGCAAACAATCTTCGCCCTCAAATGTCCTCCGTTAGGTAATATATAAAATATTGCGCACTATTGTCTCATTGTTTAATTGTCTTTTCTTCTCTAACTTGAACTAGATCCTTATGGGAACTTCTCTTAAAAGATAAAATAGGGAAAAAGTAGAACTTAAACAAAGCTTCACCAAATAAAAAACAATAAATGTAGCCTAAATTTAGACAACGGTATATATTCTCAAATTAGACTTCCCATATAAGAGTTTGTCCGTACATTATAGTGATTCTTTTTAGTGTAAATTAGAAAAATATCTTTGAATCTTGTATTGTGATACTTTGTATGATATCTAATTTCCTTCCTAATCCATTCAATATTGAAATTGACATTGAGTGTGATTTCACGAGAGGAAGACAAAGGGGGGGCGGGGGAATATAAAGAATGAAAAAAGAAAAAAAAATACACCAATACTGGTGATCAATCAAAATTCGCGTAAAATATCCCTCATATAAGCGCACGCTAGAGCTCATACAATATTATCAAGTTATAGTTGGAAGTGAAATATTAGAATCTGTTCTTGTTTGTGGTTATATGCATTTTTTACTCTTTTATTACAACTTGACACGTCTATAAATACATAATATGATGGAACAGTAGACACCCCAAAACATATTTCGGCAAAGACGCTTACAACTTAGATATCTTTCTTTATTTACTTCAACGTTTAATTTCAAAGGAAGAGAGCTTACTCTTTCCTCTCTATTTATATCAGACTTTATTCACACTCCATGGATGTGGTGTAATAACCAACCAAGGTGTTTCTTAATAATGTTGGCTCACGCTTTATGTTTCTGTGTGTTTTTATTTTATTGTGGTACTTTTTGCTGTGTGTGTGTTGACTTACTAATCTCTTTTAATTAACATGTTCTTAGGATTCAAATTAGCATACTCGCTTTCTTGAGAAAGTGTGCATAATGGCTGTAGCCTCCTTATTCGTTATAATTATAAGATATTAGATTGTCGTTATTCATTTCTTAACAATATATTTTTATAAAATGGAATGATGAGTTTTGGAATGCGAGGGCCGCTAGATAGTGGCCATTTTTGCCTTTGGAGAATGTGTTCGCTCATATTTATAGACACGTGTTTTAATTGAGAGATGTTTTGTGTTATTTATGAACGAGTTTGCATTTGTTGTGTTCTCTCAAGTGCCAAATTTGACTGCAGTGATATCTGTCTTGTCAATAAATTCAATATGTAGAATAGGTACACTTACCTTGAATATTGATAGGTAAGGGATACTCGTATATACTATATATAGTGTATATATAAAGTGAAAAAGGACCACTGGAAACCCTATATATATATAAAATATATGCGCCAGGCCATATATAATGTATCACTATAAAACCTTAATGTCATAGTGGAGATAAATAAGAGGAGAAAACTGTAGTGATTTGACATTTATATAATAGTTACCCTTATTATAGAAATAACCTTTAGTAGTTATAAGTGTTAAAATTGAAACATTACATTAGTGGCATGGTTTTAAGGCCTAGATCAGGCTTAATGCAAATTACATTAATTTACCCATTGAATAAACACATTGTTATTAGGTAAAAAAAAATGCCCGAAAAATAATCGAGATTGAATGTACTTGGAGGTTTCGCAGGTCAATGGGGATATATAAGGACAAGAGGTTCCTGCAAGGATTGGAGGTGGCGTTTTTATATTGAGTTCGTGTAGTTGGTAATTCCCAGTTTTATGGATGGTAATAAGTTTGGAGGTTGGTCCATGTAATGCGAACAGAAGTGTCAAATCCATAACCACATCTTAGACAATCGGATACAGGTGAAACTTCATTTGTGCACAAAAAAATGGAACGAGTTCGTAAGGGAAAAAGAGGTATTTTTACGAATGGGGACTTACATTCATGGTCGTCATAGCTCGAGTTTGGGCCAAGTGCGGGCAACCGAACTTGCCTGAGTGGGTCAGCCACTCCGATTTCGCGCAGTCGGGTAAGTTTTAGAAGTTCAGCCTTATCTTCGAATATTCGCGACAGCTGTATTAGAATGAGTTCATGGAGTCGTAATCATATCAACCTTTGATATCGTCTCTATACAGAATAATATATATATGGCGAGCATATAGAGATAGAGTGCTCCATGAATATTACTTATATACTCTCACACACCAATTCTAAGTCACTGAATCAAACTACTACTGACTGGACTAGGTCAATGCGTCCTGCTCTCGTGGACATTGCGATGAAAGAAATAACAAAAGCTACGTAGTGTGTATCGCCTCTATACAGTTCTGCTCGTGGATCTCTGACTCCACGATTACTACACATGAAAGCGGGTAGCACCATGTGTTTCAGAAAGGTGTTTACGATGATTTTGTGCACTTAGCAAAAGATATGTTGCCTGAAGGCCATGTTCAAATGGTTGATAATTTTTATCGGAACAAAAAATTAGTTCGGGGATGGGACTATCGGTAGAAAAGAGTTGGAGCTCCTCGCTCGTATTAATTGTATGTGATACTACTCTCGAAGTGGGGGAATTAATATTATAGATGAGACAACTGCTCCTCCCGCACTCTCAGGAGACGATGCGAGTGATTATATATACTCTATCAACCTATCAAATAATGTGCGTGGGTATGTAGCAGGTGAGTGTATCAGAACTCAGTGATGATACGTTATGCACACACGTGCGCTATTCAAGAAGATGTAATTATTTCCCTCTTGTTCCCGCCTTTTCAAAGCGTTTAATCACTCGCAATCTAAGGCGACAGCTCGACACACATGACATGGCATGCTTTCTAGATGATATAGAGAGGGGATTGGGTATTAATGACTCATCCATATCAAGACTGCTAAAGCGTGAAACATTTGCATAACATTCATCCTGTGTTTGCTGGCTGATATGAGGAAACGTTGTGAATGTGTGCGCGGCTTTGTACTGAGGGTTTCAGCGTTTGGGCCAATCAGGACGAACAATAATTCATCATGGCCATGTCATTGTGACACCATATAATTCTTACCACCGTCAAATTGAGTATGAAAAGATGAATATATATTTTTTGTGTGTTTTATTGTTCCTGGGCCTACTAATCCCAAAACATAAAAAATTGATGTGTTTCGTGCAGCCTTTGATTGTCGAACTTAATTATTACTGTGGGGGAATATGGGGTTGAAAACATTTCATATTTCGACAATCAGAATTTTCATAATGCGAGCTTGCTTTTGCTTTGTACCATCGGTGATTTCCAGCATTTTGGAATTGTTATCTGGGATTGGAGTACTGGCTGGTAAATTGGCTTGTCTCATTGCATGGAAAAACACAAATGCATTTACACTAAAGAATGGAGGTAAGCAATGGAGGTAAATAATGTTGGTTGATTGTCATCCAAATTCTTTACCAGAATCTCACCCTGGAGGAGAAATCTACAAAATGCTTTAGAAAGAACACGGACTATTGTTTGAACCCCCTCCACCTGTGAAGTCGGAGCAGAAAATATTTACAAGAAATGAAGATCTGGGGCTTATGGGAAAGTTTTACAGAGTAAGATGCAGATTGAGGTAAATACAAGAATTGGCAGGAATAGCGGGTGGAAAAAAGCGAAGCATCTTCTAGATTGCCATACTGGAGGTTCACTTCTTGTCCGTCATAACCTTGATGTTCATTCACATAGGAAAAAAATGTGTTGAAAATCTGATTCAACACTGTCGAGTGAAATACATTGAAGGGAAAAACCCAAGGATAATGCAAAAAGCGAGAGCCAGACATGAAGGAAATTTGTCGTCGACCAGAACTCGAGCATCTGTTACTTACTGGTAAGTTTCCGAAGGCCATGTTTATTGTTTAGATAGACCCCAAAGCATTTATTGTTGCGAATGGTTACGATCATTTAAGGTTTCCCAGATGGCTTTACTTGTCAAATATGGGTAGATGTGTGGACATGAGGAAGTACAGATTGTTTGGGTATGAAAAGCCATGACTGCCATGTTTCATGCAAGATTTGATCCCTGTGGCAATTCCGGGAATTATTACCAGGAAAAATTTGGAAGCGAATGACAGTGAATTGAGTCTCCTTTTATCAAGAGATGAGTGTTGACGACTTGTACTGTTTTCCATGCGATTTGATATGGACTAATTAGCCGCTGAAGAAATCCCAAGGAAGGTAGTGATGTGCAAGTTGGAGCGGAATTTTTCCACCTGCTTTCTTTGATTCTATGCGGAACATCTGCCGGTTCATTTGCCCCTTATGAACGTCGGTTTTAGCCAGGACTGGTTTACAATATCGATGGATGTATCATTTGAGAGGTGATTCACTAACATCTCATTTCTAATGATTACATCATTTATTTGAACTTTATATATATATTGGCATGTACCAATCACAGAACACCTGCAGAAAATTAAAAAGAATGTTGCACAATAAGTCAAAGCGTTTGAGGGGATCCATTTGCAATGCAATATTTGTGGAAGGAAGCTTTCCACATTCTATTCACACTACTTTGACAACATGTTTTCACCAAGCATCGCGAGAGTGCCACGTAATGATGACGGAGGAGATCGCGTACAATCTGGAGTTTTGAAGGAAATCTAAAAAAAAAAATTTTCACTAGATCCTGGGCGTACTTATTGGTAAATAAAAAAAAGACGATTGACTGATGCAGAGATACAAGCCGCTCAAACCTATATTTTATTGAATTGCGAAGAGATCACACCAATATGTAACTAGTAAGTATAAGAATAATGTAAACAAGTCTTGAGAATACTTGACGTTGGGCTCCATTGTTAAATCATACTTATGCTAATTTGGTCGTTTGATAAATAGGAAAATATATCAATCTTTTTGCGGCTTCAAAATCCCAATTTGACTGATACTGCAGGTTGATGCAAAAGCTTGGGATACCGAATTTGTAGGAATGGTTTCAAAAATATTATGTAAGTTACTTCAATGTACACAACATGGAAGTGTACATTTATTAAATCTCACTCATGTCATTACTATTTCGCATTAGGCTCGAAGCTCGGGAATCGATATCCGAATAGATTTATTACGCGAATCTGGCAAAGGGCCATTACCGGTTCATAAATTGCCTACTCTGGCCTACTTTGTAAACGGTTTAAAGTTCACCACTGAGGGTTATGGAGAAGCAGAAAGACAGATGAACAGCAGATGTGTGCATTAAAGGGATTCAAAAACTACGAGTGACGTGTCAAAATCGTATTTTTCTTTTATATGTGGGAAATTTTTTTAAATTAAATGAGGTTTTGGGGGTATTAGGATTTTTGTGGATGTTAGTTTAAATTTCCTAGGTAAACTGAGCCAATGAAGATGCACAATCTTATTCAAATGTGAGAATGGGTTTGATCCTACGCGCAAACATTTTGGCACGAAGGTTCATCCTAAGTATAATTCTCTTGCGTACGATATTTAATCAAAAGTAAGAAGGAATAATCACCAAAGTAATGAACCTTTATTGTTTGTGTTGGCAATTGCAAGTCCTGCACAGGTGTACTATGTCCCATATCATTGTTGTAAACAGAGGAAGGATCTCCTCAGTGATGTCAGTATTGGAGTATTGTGTGTTGTAAAATTCAAGAGCTTTAGATTCAGTTGTTCACATGCTCACTTGAAACCAAACAATCTGCTCCCACCGCTCTAGTATCGGAGCCATTTCAAGAAGTTTTAGTTGTTGAAACGCAACCGATGCAAGTTGTTGAAGAATTTAACAGATTAGATTGGATTGCATGAAAGCCGATCTTTATGTTGAAATAGGGAACATCACGATTATGAAGAGAAGAAGATCAAATTCATCATGGGTACCTCAGAAGGTACGATATATTGAAGAAGGGCTAAGCCTGATCAATCGATAGAATATCAGGCATGAGGAGGAAGCAGTATGATATTGAAAGACACTTACAAACTTAGAGCCCAGTTTTTACAAAGTTGGATAAATGTATATATCCTTAATTATAATATTATTAATGAAGAATTCTAAATTATGTATTAAACTTTCTTTACTCATATTTTACCACATGTATGCTACGATTCATATAATTGTATAAATTCATATTTATCTTAAGGTTAAAATAGAAAATATTTGCAGTGTATGATGTGGCTTAGAGGTGTGCCAGTTTCACGCGCCGTGTGTTTTTGTATTTTTTTGACCCGTCCCCTTCCGCTAGCTATTTGGCAGGTGGTGTATCAGCGTGCGAGGTCAGTAGGCCCTTAGAACTCCAGATGCCCGATTGGACGAGGAGGGTCGAGTCCCTCATCCTTCTTCAGGTACGTTTGGGGCTTCGTTTCATAACTAATTAGGAATCTAACTGCTCAGCACATCCAGTACTGTCCGCCACACAATCCTCTTTAGGTACGTTCATGGGGAGGCTTCAATCCCTCTACTTTTAGCGTCTAGTTACTGCTGCCATCACAGCTTCTGCTCCTTCCCTCTTCTGCATCTTCACTCTTTATTCTACTCCCCGTTTCTAGACACTTTAGTACAGACGTCCACCAGCTACACAGTCACCTACTGCTTGCAAATCCTGGTTAATCATAAATAGTTCATAACTGTCATTTTAATTAACAATACATTATATTATCTTATAAAAATTTATAACAGTTGTTCACTTCTTTTGCAGCTTCATCAGATCCACGTATTCACCCTCAGTTGGTTAGCGCGGACAAGTTAAGTACTTATTCAATTTTTCCGCAGGCATATTTTGTTCAGATTGTGTGTGATGCTTTTCGTGTGTAATTATATTTTCCACTTCTGTTTTTCTTTTTTTTTCATCCATATATCCATTTCTTCTCGAGCAGCGAGGCAATTTTTGAGGGGATAATCAAGCTCCTAGCTTGCATAAAGAAGGATACGTATGGGATGGTGCGTAACTACAATGAGCTGAGTGAGACATCTTTTATTGGTGAGCAGTTATTCAGGAATACTCGCTTGTGGTTTAAGTATCTATCATCTCAGTTTCAATATTTAACAATTGTCAAGACTTACATCATTTAGTCTTACGCTATAATTTTTCATTTTTTTTTGCAGAAACCATATTACTATTTATTAGGGCTACGCAGCCCATTACAGCTATGCTTTGAAAGTAAGCCTTGTGGGAGTAGAAGATATGACCGTGGTTTTTGTCTCTTGCGAAATGTAAAAACCTTTTTTTGGGACAAACTCCTCTCGATTCACGATTACTGTCTCTGACCTTTCACCTCTATAGGATGAGGAAGAAGCAGGTAAGAAGCGAGCAGTGCGTTGCTCTCAGGAAGATTATGGGAGAGAGGCTTGGCAAAAGATCTTGGGAGGATCCTGCCTTCAAGAGAAAGCAGGGAGATAATTATGCACAAAAACAGGGCGCCAGTGAGCTACTGGCGGTGATGGAGACAGGACTCATTCTCAGAACCAAACACAGGAGCATCTCCATATATATTCTCTATAGAGAGACAAGCAGTCTGATTATCCCTTTTACATTGAAAACTGGATGCTCTCTAATGAAAGGACACTATAATAATCATTTATAATACACTCATTGCATATTAAAAATTCATTACTCACGTGCATTCACTGGAAAAATTTAGAGTCGTTGACTGCCTACAGAGATCCGATTGGATACGGTGAGCTTCCATAACATACACTCACCCACTAAGGACCACGATTCGTAAATAAACGGTTTTCGTACAGACGTGCGTGTGAAGCATCCAATGTACTAGTTTAAACAATGGGAAGTTAATATTTTACATTTACCCTTCTACTCGTTGCGAAGATGCTACAAAGTTTTTTTTTCCAATATAATAAAAGCGATTGCAATTGCATTGATTAATTAATTTTTTTATTTTCAGGAGAACTATTACTACATCTCAAGGAGCGTATTGTTACATTCTCTGACCGTATAGAATCCGAAGCGAGTTCAAGAACATTTTGACGAACTGGACTAGCTCTTTATCTCGAGGGCTGTACCGGCGACTGAGTGTGAAGAAGAGGAAGTGGTATATTGGCATCGGGGTCTCAGTGCATTCACAGTGTTTTACTGCACAGCTTCAGCAGTTACACGCTTTCTTACAGACCAGGCGCGCTACAGGACACACAAGCCCTCCGAGCACACATGGACTGAGCACTATTCAATCACTGATGATTATGACGGGTCTCAGCTTGCCCCTGTACATTTCCACGCAGAGAAAACAGATTGCCAGAGGCTTTAGAGCCCGCATGTGATCGGCTGTCCGGTTTGAGCCCCGTGCTGGGGTACTTCTATCCTCTGATCCTGCCGCCTGCTACAGAACCGACATGTTTCGACGGTTCTCGAAGCTTAGAGCCACTACGGTGGCTCCTGATTCCTAGATGCTTGCGCAGGACCGATAACTTTAAGGTCACCCCTCCTTATGCGCTACATCACATCCAGCAAGTTACTCCTCCCAGGCGATGCGAACATCGGAGATCCGACATCGGATTCTTGTAGAATAGAATGAGC
>NW_023591536.1:630228-679659 GCF_014843425.1 Jatropha curcas | reverse complement strand
TAATTATTAATTAACTTTAAAGGAGTTTTCAAATGTCGTTTTCATTTTTAGTTCATTTTATCCGTCGTTTTGTTTCAAGCCATAAAATATAACCAAACTAAAAATAAAATAAAAAATAAAAAATGGCATATGAATCTACGATACATAAACTACAAAGTGCCACTTAGTAAACATGAACAAAGGAATTCATTTCGTTTGAATTCTTTTTGCAAATATATTTCATCAGTAGACGTTATTTACTAATGGATTTTCATATTTTATATCTATCCCAATTATTAAATATAAATTCATTTACAATGCCAATTAATTTTGATAAGTCAATTTTATAACCTTACCAATTTAAAGTTGATTTATAAATTCTAATATATTTAATAAAAACTAGATTTAAATATAAATTCTAATTTATAAATTCTGGTAATTGATTAGTTAACTTAAAAAGTTAATCCAAAAAAAAAGAAGAAGGTCAAGAAATTGGTGGTAGGCCTATAAAATAACCAGAGAACACCATTCCAAAAACTAGTTATGTGGAGGAATCTCTACATAGAAAGAACCTGTTCTTGTCCACATTGACAAGGACATTACCCAAAAACCACACAAACACAACCTTTGGTGTTTGATATGTGCAATAAAATGGATAGTGAGAAGTGAGTGGGGCATTTGGTTGAATAGTGGTGGCAAGAGGCAACAGCAAATCTTTATTGTCAACTGTATTTATGGGTACCATTATAAGTTAGATTGGATTAATAATAATGTAGGTAAAACTACAACACAAGAACACTCTTGTGACACTAAAAAAGCTCCAATTTTTCACATGTCACTTGTGTAGTGTGTTATTATGAGCCTTCTTTTCATTTGGAAAACTACTTGCCTCTACCACTCCATTAAGTTCACCTCTTCCATTCTTAATATTGGATTTTTCAAATTATAATGGGTTAAAGTAGATATTGGAAGTAAAAAGAATTATCCATTATTGTTTAGTTTATCTCCTGTCATTTACAGGAGGAGTAAGAGATCTCGACCACATGTGTTTTCATCGATTTAATGAATCCAGAGGAGGCTACCTTTGTTATATAACCTGCAGTGTTATCTCAGTCCATTAGGCTTTCCAATGAATAAAAAAAAGAAAAAATTATCCACTATTTTACAATAGTTAAATCAGCTACCAACTAGGTAAAAAATATTTATTTTTCTGTATAAGATGGCAAATATTCATTTAGTAGTCTAGTTAGTCTTTTCATTTTTCATAAAGATATAAAAAATAAAACAATATGATCTCTTAAAAAACGTTTTGATTATCCCGATGGATAGTCAAGAGGTTTCGAGTTCAAGTCGTGGACATGGAATCCTTTTAAACGCTTGAAATTAAACGCTTTAGCCCTTTTTATCCGCGGCAAATTCGGATTAGTCGGATTGATGCGTTTTGGACGGTGGATGTTTAAAACCAAAAAGAATGTTTTGACTAATTTGATTAGAATTATTTAAAGAAAATTTATTGTTGGAAAATGGTTAAATATTGAAATGTTTGATTTTTCTATGAAAATTCACGAGGTACAAAAAAAATTCCAAGTAGTTTAGTGAATTTGGCAAAATAATTAAAACCTTTTTCGTCCAAGTGATGTTAAATTTGTGGATGCGGACAAATTGAAATGATCCTGAATTTGTCATGCTACTTGCTCAATCATAAGTTGTCTTATTATCAAATTCAATTTGACTCGAAATAGGGGTGTGTAGTTCGTCAATTCGGTTTCGAATCGAACCGAACAAAATTAAAAATCAATATATATATATATTGAATTTTAAACTGAAATGATTTAATCCAGTTAGTTTAAGTTTATTTTTATTTGATTTATTTTTTTATAATTGAACTGAAATCAAAAACAAAAAAATTTTCTAAAATTATCAATAAAGTGTAATTGATCAATTTGAGTAATTAACTCGTAAAAATGGACTAAATTAATTGAATTTAACTTTTCGATTTAAATTGATGTGTGTTTAAAATCAATTAGAAATTGTAGCCACTTAAAAAATATATAATAGTAATATTTACAATTAATTTTAATTATTAAAAAGTTGAAAAATCTTACTTTTTCAGCCTTCTCTTGTGGGGAAAAAACATAAGCAACATTCACAAAATTAAACAGTAGAAAAGCCATCGCGTAGGATATAATTGACTCATAGAATTTTTCTTAACTAATTTGGATTCTTTAAGAAACAAATTAATTAGGGTTTTTTTTTAACCTCTAGGATAAATATTTTTAATAATCTATTTTTGGTAATATAAGGAACATTGATAAAAGTAAAAAAAAAAAAAAAAAAAAATCAATTGATCAATGAAGCAAATAAGAAAGAAAGAAGAAATTCTTTTGGGTGTTACATTGGCTAGTACTAGGTAAAGTCATCTCTCATCAATTCAAAGGTGTGGCCTCCAAATTAAGCCCTAATCAACAGATAGAGAGTTCAATTAGGATTCAAATCCAATCTTTGAAGATTAATTTTTATTGGCTCAAAAAAAAAAAAAAAAAAAATCATTTTCTAAGATTCAATTGATCAAATGAAGCAAAATAAAGAAATTCTTTTGGTACATTGGAGTACTAGTAAAGTCATCTCTCATTCAATCAAAGGTGGCCTCCAAAAATTAAGCCCTAATCAATCAGGGTGAGAGTCAATTAGGATTCAAATCCTAAATCTTTTGGATTAATTTTATTGGTCCATCAATTTAACACTAACATACTATAATTATGTTAGAATATTTTTGATTAACTTATTTTTTTGAAAAAAAAAAACTTTTTAATCAATTCGGCAAGTATTAGTTAAATAATTATTAATTTATGGATTTCAACTTCAAATTTCAATACAGCAATATAAATATATTTTACTCAACAAAAGATAGTAAAAATAAAATAAAAATCAACAATTATTATCATTTTAAGAAAAATAAATTGTTAAATTTAAGGTTATAATTTAATTACTGCACATGGCTTTTCTCATGTTAGTCAACAGACAATCTAAATCCATCAATAAAACAATCTAACCAATTGGAATTAAATGCTATTTTACATTTTTAATTTTTTTTTCAATATTTTTTGGGCAGAAGAGCTTTTAATTTGTTTTTTTTATATATATTTATGACTGTACAACTAGCCATTAAAAATAAATAATAAATAAAGGAGAGAACATACAGAGAAAGAAAAAAGAAAAAAGAAAGAGAAAAAGCAAGGGAAATTTTATTAGTCCCACGCATCGTCAACTTTCCCCTCCTACCACTCTCCTTCTGCAACTCCTCTCTCTCTCTCTCTCTCTCTCTCAGAACACAAATGTTCTCTTTCTCGCTCTCCCACTTTCTTTTCCTGCTTTTCTCTCTCTAAATGCTCAAAATCTCAATGTTTTACTCTCTTTCTACACAATGATCTATCAATCTTTCACCATTTCTTGTTCTTCAATGTCAATCACTTTCTCTCTGCATTCTCTCTCGTCATGGATTTGACTCCTCTTACTTGAGTTTTCGCTTCAATTTCTTCCTCTCTTTTGACTTTGATCCATTGTCATCTCACTACCCTTTATTGACCCAAATCCTCAATTTTCAGTATAACTAAGAATCAAAATCTTCGAACCCCTATTTTTTTTCCTATTCTTGAGATTATTGTAAAAGTGGGTTTTGGTTTAAAAGGAAATGAGGGATGTTCTCGTGGCTGGCAAGGATAGCAATGGCGTGTTGGAGACCGGTCAGTCGATATGCCCGTATGAGCAAGGATGATAGTGTTAATGATGATGAAGATTCTTCTATTGGTGACTCTCTTCTTTGGTCGAGAGACCTTGAAAAGCACTCTTATGGGGAATTCTCTTTTGCTGTTGTTCAAGCCAATGAGATCATTGAAGACCATAGCCAAGTGGAAACTGGTCGTGATGCCACCTTTTTCGGTGTATATGATGGCCATGGTGGGCCCGAGGCCTCTCGTTTCATTTCAGACCATCTGTTCAAAAATCTCATGAGTGAGTTATGTTTATTTATTTATTAGTTTTTTGTATTTGATTTTCTTTATGCGTTTTATTTGTTTTGGATTTTGGTGTTGATTTGAAAGGACTGCACTGCTTTCTTGATGAATTTAAGCTTTAATGGTAGTTTTTCGGGGTTTTCTTTTTTTTGAGATTTTACTTGTAGTTTATTGGATTCTTGATGAATTGTAAAATTATCTCAGAGTCTGTGTTCTTAATTTTTCATTTGCAGTTGAATTGGTCTGTGTTGAGAATTTTGAGATTGTAAAGGGAACATTCCTTATTTTTGGGTTAAATATCAATTAAATGAATGAAGGACTTAACTTTGATCGCAAATACTAGGCGATGGAGCTTAAGCAATTCTGAAAAAGTTTTAAGCTTTGAACTATATATATATTGGTGCATTCTTTTTGTAGGGTTAACTAGAGAAAGAGGAACCATGTCAGAAGAAATTCTTAGAAGTGCCTTCTCTGCTACTGAGGATGGATTTCTTACTCTTGTACGTAGGACTTGTGGAATAAAACCATTGATTGCAGCAATTGGATCTTGTTGTTTGGTTGGACTTATATGGAGAGGTACATTATATGTTGCTAATCTTGGCGATTCTCGAGCTGTAATTGGTTGTTTAGGTAGATCTAATAAAATAGTTGCTGAGCAATTGACTAAGGATCATAATGCAAGTGTGGAAGAAGTTAGACAAGAACTCAAATCTTTGCATCCTGATGATTCACATATTGTAGTTATGAAGCATGGTGTTTGGCGTATCAAAGGCATTATTCAGGTTTACTCCTCTTCCAATATTGTTTGCTGTCCCTGTTTAGAATTCTAATGAATATATAGCGGCTTTTCTGTTTCTATGTTCCTATTTCTTGATATAGTCGTGGTTGGATATAACTTATACTTGTTCAAATTCAAGAATTTTTCCACTTCAACAAAATGAATGCAATTATGACGATTTTGTGTTTTTGTTGGATGTTCTATGACATATACTTGAATGCAGCATTGTGTTTATTTTATCTTGACTTGCAAGAGTGGTAATTGCTGTCCATGATAAATTCACTACTTTCTGACACAATTTGGTAAAATCAAGTGATTATGATATCTAATAAGCTCGTTTATGGGATATTCAGTCACAACTATCTTAATAAGAATGAAATAACAGAGGTTTGCTAGCTGGAAGGATTCTCATTTCTTATAATGAGAGGATGCATTCTGCCCTTTGTCTGGAGTTCTTTTCCAGTGATGGCAAGTATCAGAAGAAAACAAAGACCAACTCCTTGATGGCTCAAGTCTGAATTTTTTCCCCTTCATCCATTCCATTTTGCAAACAAATTGAATCAGATTTAACTTTTTAAATTACATTTATTGCAATATACTATTTGCATGCGAAGTTCATCATGCAAGCTGTGTATGATACTTTAATTCAAGCGTATTCATCTAGCAGTTGATGAGATTTTTTGTGCTGATTAAATTTTCACTTTTTTTTTTTTCTATAATGTGTGCATTAGAATATGTTTATTATTGATTAGTTACAATTTTTTCCTTTTGTTTTCTTTCTCTCGGTGTTTTGATATTAGGTATCTAGATCTATAGGTGATGCATACTTGAAGAGGCCAGAGTTTTCCCTTGATCCTTCATTTCCACGATTCCATCTTTCTGAGCCCATTCGTCGCCCTGTGCTGACATCAGACCCATCCATATGTTCGAGAGTCTTACGTTCCAATGATAAATTTCTCATTTTTGCATCTGATGGGCTCTGGGAGCACATGACAAACCAGGAGGCTGCAGAGATCGTGTATAATTATCCACGTAATGTATGTATTTTCTTAATGCATCTGATTCTTCCTGTTTCATATTTGATCTTCGAGGCACTTATTCTTTTCTTCTCATTTTTTTCCATTATTTTCTTCTCATGTTAGGGAATTGCTAGAAGACTTGTTAAAACAGCTTTAAAGGAGGCAGCTAGGAAGAGGGAAATGAGATATGATGATCTTAAGAAGATTGATAAGGGAAGTAGGCGGTTTTTTCATGATGATATAACAGTGATTGTCATCTTTATAGACCATGAACTGCTGAGTAAAAATCTATCTGTACCAGAGCTGTCGATACGAGGTTTTACAGACACTGTTGGACCATCAAATTTTAATATTCTCCATGGGATTTGATGCCATTGCCAATGCAAGGCCCATTATCTGTAAGTAACATGTCATTTCTGGAAATGGTCATTTTGGCCACTGAAGGTATGGCTCATCAAGCTTCAGCTTTCCTTCTTCTTCATGCCCTCACTTCTTCTGCGTGCTGTGGTTCCCTATATCCTTTTCTCTACCCTCTTCTCTTCCCAAATATATTCTACCCATTTCCCCGCATTATAGTTCTTGAGGCCCGATTTCTTTACCACGTGTTATGTGCTTTATGGAGAAAATGCTCGTAAAGAAGCTACAGATATTTCTTTTTGGGTTTAACATGCTGAACTTTGTATACGCTCAAGTTTGTACAATTCATACAAGATGTTTTCAATAAATTACTGTTTGTTGTGCTATTATATGTTGTTTCAGTTAGTATGGACAATTTGATCTTTTGCAGGTTTAAGATTTTCGAGCATTTTCATTTTGATGAACTTTGGGTTTTACATCCCAACTTTAGAGAGGACTCTGGAAGAGAAAGCTTTGGATTTTCTTTCCAATTTTCAAGATTTAAGTCTTCCCTGTTCCTCAAGATGCTCTTGTTTTCAGATTCAATGTTAATAGCTCTATATCTTATTTTGTTCTTTCCTTTTTGATTCGATGGAATTTCTTGTTTTTACCCAGCGTTTTTTTTTTTTTTTTGCTTCATATATTACTTTGCCTTTGGTGGATGTTCTTGTGAGGAATGGTTTCTATAGAGTTTCAATTCATATGATATTTGTAAAATAGGGCAAAATTCCTAGTCATCTCAAAAATTTATTATTTTTAGTCATTTTAATTATTATCAAATGAGGTTTTATATCCATTACTCAAACTTTTGTTTGTGGAATATCAATAAGTCTATTATGATCAATCTCCTCACCTTCTATAATATATGTGAAAAGCTAAAGATCGGATTGGTTCTTTTACTTTCTATAAATATATAAAAAAAAGCTAAGGAATAAACATGTAAATAATTAGCTAGAAATTCTTTAAAACTTAAAATTCAACTATTAAAATAAAATCATAAAAAATAATAGTGTGACATCCCAAAAAAACCAAATGTATATATGTTGGTGTGGTGTGACATTAACTATTTAAGTTATAATTTATTTTTCCCTTTCAATGCAAGTGACTTAATATATAAAGTTAATTCAAATCTGACTAATTGAGGCTCAAAAGTTTCTCGGGAAAGAAACTTTAACAAATTAAAATTTTCTTTAGAAAGAAATTAAAAAAGAAAAAAATCCTTCCTTTCTTGCTAAGTCTAATCAAGATTTCGTTGGAGGGGCTAATTCAGACCCCTCAGGCATATACCAAAACAAAAATATATTTTTCCAATATAAAAATTAAAAAATGGACGGTCCCAAAAATGGCAATAAAATAAAGATCTTACGGTGTCGTTTAATCTTGGAGTCCTTAGAATTTGATAACTGTTCTTGTTAAGAGTACGCAACTCAACCAGTTGCTTCCCTTCGACTAGCAGTGGACCGTTACAAAAACGCTCGAAAAGAGAAGAAAATATGTTTGGATTGACTACTGCCGCCACAGCCGCTTCCGCCGCCGCCGCTGCTGCTAACTCTCTATCCTCTCGCATTCCCTACGCTCTACCTCATCAAGTAATCACCGGTTCGGCCGTCTCAAACGCCGCCACTGTTTGCTCTCAATCGGTAACTCCAGTCTCAAACAAAAATTATCATCCCCTAAATTTCTCATCTTTAATTAAAAGTTCAAAACTTTATTCTCTGTGATGGTTTTCAGGCTTCGTTTGCGTGCGTTCAAGTCCACGCGAACTCCTTGCGGTCTAGCTTTACTGCAATCAAAGCTATGGCTGATTCTCAAACCCTTTCAGTGCCAAAGAATGAACCTCAAGCCCCTGTCTCTGGTACTACTATAAGAAATAATTTTAATTATGAAATTGCATTTTAATATTTAAGTTTTAGTATCTATGCAATCTTTTCTTATGGTTTTAGTCAGTCGAAATCGTTTAAGAGGAAAGCTTGCTCAATTCTAGCTCCATTAATTTACTGAGATAGATAGTTCCCATCTCAAGCACACACATACTTGTGTTGTGAAAATTTTGGGTTTCGTTTCTATTTTATAATGGTTTCTATATTAACTGCGTTTGGTTTCAGGAAAGAAGCAAGCACTGATATCTTTATCTGACAAAAAGGACCTGGCTTTTCTTGGTACCGGGCTTCAAGATTTAGGGTCAATTCCTCAGCTTTTTTTAGTTTTTTCTTCTTTTGTTTCTTCTTAATTTGCATTATATTGGAGTTGTTATTATTTGGAATAAACATGAACATTGCCAATGAAACCTTTTCCATCCCATCTTTGCTATTATTGTCGTTATTTTTTTTAAGGCTTTCAGTATTCAACCTTTTTGTTTGTCTCTTTGTAAAATGTAGGTACACAATCGTTTCAACTGGGGGAACAGCATCTGCTCTGGAAAGTGCTGGAGTGTCAGTAACTAAAGTGGAACAGCTTACCAGTTTCCCAGAAATGGTAAACTAGTTCCTACATTAACAATTTCTTTATTAATTCAGAGAAATTGCGCTATAAGTTGCTTTTAGTTGTTCAATTACTGGTACCTGTAAGATCATGTTGTTTCCTTCCTGTGAATTGCTTAAACTATATTTTGATATCTATGGTTCTGAGAATTTTGTCAATCACTTTTGATGTGTTTACTTTACGCAAGTTATGGATATCAAACATCTATCGTCATTTGGGGATCATACACAAATATGCACATCATTCTAGATGTACTTAATCTGAATGGGATGCTCAGCTTATTTGTCAAGCTATCATGGATTTTAAATGTGAGATTTGGTCGTTTGCATTTTTTTCCCCTTAAGAGTTAAATTAACTTCTTCAAATTACTTGTTTTGAAGTTGTTGGAAATTTCACCTTTTTGACCAAAAGTGAGTTTGCTTTTTACAAATAAGCGAATTCTGCAATTTTGGTTAGTTTGTGTTCAAATATTGTTGCAAAATTTTCTAGGGTAGCCTTTGGAATTCTCTCTGTTTCTTTGAGATTTCTCTCTTGGATGATTTTTATTGTTACACCTGATGATGTTTTTGTTACTGTGTTACAGCTTGATGGCCGTGTAAAAACTTTACATCCCAACATCCATGGTGGTATTCTTGCTAGAAGGGACCAAAAGCATCATATGGAAGCTCTTGATAAACATGGAATTGGTGAGTTTGTGGTGAAATTCTTTGTATCTCCACAGTTATAAATTCTTGTCTTTTACTCTTTTGGTACACTACTATGCCAGTGTGCATGGATGTGGTTGTCTTGTTGTGTTTGCCCTTGGTACTTTTCTTGTTCTTTTCTGCTAAAAAACCATTTCCTCTACAGGTACATTTGATGTAGTAGTGGTCAATTTGTACCCCTTCTACGATAAAGTTACCTCAACTAGAGGAATCGGGTTTGAAGATGGGATTGAGAACATTGATATCGGTGGCCCTACTATGATCAGAGCAGCTGCAAAGGTTGTTGATCTAAACATCATTGTTGATCCATTATTGATAAAAACAAACTCAACATCATGTTGGATTCTCTCTGAAGTTGCAGAGATGCAATCTCCAAGTGAACATACAAAAATACTACCAAATCTCATAAGCAGAATTGATATAGAAGTGAATAGTGTTCAGTGGTCCGGGCGATAGTATTAGATAGTGTCTTGGCAAATAAGTTGATCGAACTGGGTTGAGGAATATAACCAAGTCTCTCGTGGAAACCGAGCTCTTAGTGATTGATAGATTGGCTTTAGGAGTATCTTAAAACAGTTTTCTTGTGTCTTGGAAATTACTTTTTACTGCATATTAGCTGATTGAGACTTAGACACTTTTGGATTCTAGGCATTTTGGAGACTTGACATTTTAACTATTTCAGATTCCAGCTGACCCATATATGTTCAACAGAATCACAAAGACGTCTTGGTTGTTGTTGATTCACAAGACTATCCTGAACTTCTGGAATTTCTCAAAGGAAATCAGGACGATCAACAGTTCCGAAGAAAACTTGCCTGGAAAGCTTTCCAACATGTTGCTTCTTATGATTCTGCAGTTTCTGAGTGGCTATGGAAACAGACTGCAGGAGGTACTAATTGTACTCATTTTGATCTTCAACTGAATCACGCACCTTATGCAACGCTGTTCCGATTACTGATGGCCAATCATATGCAGTGAGATAATTTAATTTAAAACTTGAAGATATCTTCTAGATTATTATTTCTCCTGAATTAGTGAATTATGTTTAGAAAATGAAAAAAAGAAGGAGCAAACAGTTTAGCGTTGCCCTTGAGTAGGTTTGAAAACTATCGATACAAATGGAACTCATGCAAATTTTCCTATGATAAAAAAAAGGTAGCAAATTTATTTGTTGTAATTTACAATTCTTCACTAGAATATATATTGACATGTTCTTTATATGCTACAAGATAAACTTTCTCCCAGCCTGACAGTGCCTCTCCAGCTTAAGGATTCTCTTCGTTATGGTGAAAACCCTCATCAAAGGGCTCAAGTTTATTATGACAAGAGTATTTCAGAGTTTGATGCTGGTGGTATTGCAGCAGCTATTCAACATCATGGAAAGGTGAGGCAGTGAAAATGATTGTTTATATGACAATCATTCGTTGATTCTTGAGATTGGTGGTTTGCGTCACTATATTCTTGTTTTCCTAAAAAGCATCATTCTTAACATTGTTATGATAGAAGAAGCAGTATATTCTTTTTGACTTACCTCTTCTCTCTCTCTCTCTCTCTGTGCTTTTTATTGGCGGCTGCTTTATTATTTAGCAGATGTGTTTATTCTTTACAATCAAACCTTGAATTTATTGTTGAAACACATGTCATCATTAAGTGTGGGAATTTCTTAAGTTGTAAGCAAAGCTACGCATAATTTCACATATAACCTATTATTGTTTTTTCACACTCATGAAAGTCCAATCTGTATTAACGAAAAATGTGAAAAGTTTTAGAACTTTGTGGAAGAAAAAAAAAAAAAAAAAAAAAAAAAAAAAAAAAAAAAAAAAACACTCATGAAAGGTCCAAATCTGATTAACGAAAATGTGAAAAGTTTAGAACTTTGTGGAAGAAAAAAAAAAAAAAAAAAAAAAAAAAAAAAAAAAAAAAAAAAAAAAAAGATTAACTTTGATGTTAACAAATGGGTAGCACTAATGGCTAGAAATTTTAAGAATAAAAAAGAATTGTAAAAAATAAATTTTAGGACTTGATTGTAAAGATGTGTCAACTTTTAGGACCTCCAATGTTGTTATCCAAATTTGACTAATCTAGCTTTACAATCAGAAATAGGTCAGAAATATAAATGCGTTCTTACTTAGCACATAAAAGTTTAGCTAAAATGTCCACAAAATTTACAAGAATTATCTTGTATTCTTGTTGCATAAAAAATAAACTTTAAAAATTGATTTGATGATAGAAATTGTTATTCAATTATTTTATGAAACAAGGTAATCTCTCTCAATGTGGATATGGGAATCGATGGTGGCAGACATTTCTAAAGGGAAGCACATAGTGACACATGCTTTTATTTAGTAATTCCTGCTTCTAGAAAATAACAGAATGCAGACCTTGATATGAAATTTAGTGGGATCTGTCCTACCTATCAATCTCTTCTCAAAAGAGACAGATTTTCTGTAATTTATGGGCATTGTCTGCCAACGCAGTTGCTTTGGGATAAATTTTAGATTAGCTTCTTTATGGAATAATGGTTTCTGTCTAGCGGATATGCAGCATAAATATCTTGACACTTCACTTTTTTTTTCCTTGTTCTTCTTTCTCTTAGGAGGAAACTTCCCTTTTTATTTGGGCTATAATTGAAAGTAATGTAACTGCAAGTTGATTTGATTATACATCATACAAGGCATGTCCTTAATGTTTAATTGTTTTTTCTATTCTTAGTGTTTTATTGCTTTCTGCCTCAATTTAATAGAAGAGCAGGAAAAAAAATATAAAAAAATAAGTTATGCTAATGGTTGTCTTAGCATGTTGAATTGTCGACACATATCTTTTTTTTTACATTTTCTATTTTTGATTCTTCGTTGTCATCAAACAATCAACTTTGACCCAATTTTAACTTGCTGCTGTAATAGTCCTTGAGAAATCCTGGGCAAAAACCATATGGCTTTTGATAACATTCAAAATTAGAGCTCTTTGAGTTATTTCTTTGTATTTTTCAGCACATGTTATATTTCTTCCCTAGATGATTTATGTGAGAAAGCTTATGGGAACAAATTGACTTGGCTTACAGAGTTTTCCTTGGTGCAGGAGATGTCATATAATAATTATTTAGATGCTGATGCAGCTTGGAATTGTGTGTGTGAGTTTGGAAATCCCACATGTGTAGTTGTGAAGCACACAAACCCATGTGGTGTAGCTTCTTGTGCTGATATACTTGAAGCGTACAGGCTGGCCGTGAAAGCAGATCCAGTGAGTGCGTTTGGCGGTATAGTTGCATTCAACATAGAAGTTGATGAGGTAAAGTTGTGGTTATAAGCTTTTAGGTTTAACAATTCATATGACAGGCTTGGCGGTTTGAGTTTCTCAGAATTGTCAAGTCATTAATCGAATTGGAATCTCACCAGTCAATTTTTGCTTCTTCTGTTACTCTTGTAAATGAAAATCATGTTGTATCAGTATCAATGAGTTATAATATAGTGGTATGAGTTTCTCAGGATTGTCAAGTCATTAATTTAATCAAAATCTCACCAAACAATTTTTGCTGCTTGTGATTTTTGTCAATGAAAATAATGTTCTATCACTGTCACTGAGCAACATGTACTGACAGACCAGTAAAATACTTGGGTCAAAGTAAAAAGTCCTTGTTCATCAGTAAAGGTTGGAATGGTGCAGAGAATCTTATGTATGCTGAATTTTCAACTTACTTTGCTGTTAGGATCTTGCCAAGGAAATCAGAGAGTTCAGAAGCCCAACAGATGGTGAAACCCGGATGTTTTACGAGATTGTGGTTGCTCCCAAGTATACAAAAAAGGGGCTTGAGATCCTCCGTGGCAAATCAAAGACACTGAGGATTCTTGAGGCAAAAAAGAACGAGAAAGGAAAGCTTTCACTAAGACAAATTGGGGGTGGGTGGTTAGCTCAAGATTCAGATGACTTAACCCCTCAAGATATCCAATTCAATGTTGTGTCTGAGAAGACCCCACAAACTAGTGAACTTGATGATGCAAAATTTGCATGGCTTTGTGTCAAGCATGTCAAGAGCAATGCCATTGTTATAGCCAAGGTTAGAGTTCTCTGATGTTTAGATTGCAGAAATTTCCTTACTTTTTGGCATATGATGGGTAAGAATTTCTTAACGTTGTCATCATTTTGGACAGAATAACTGTATGTTAGGTATGGGAAGTGGGCAGCCAAACCGTCTGGAGAGCTTGAGAATAGCTTTAAGGAAAGCAGGAGAAGAGGTCAAAGGGGCTGCTTTGGCTAGCGATGCTTTCTTTCCATTTGGTAACTGTAATTTAATTTCTTTAGCAATGGTGTATGAATTAAATGATCCTAAACAGATTTCCAGTGGCACACAAGCAACGGTTTAAAGATTGCCTAACATTTTTATTTGATTATTTTGATATATTACTGTGAACTAGAGTTAAACTGAGATTTAGCATCAGTGTTGTTATTATGATTTTTACATGTTGAAACAATTTGTTTTATGAAACAGCTTGGAATGATGCTGTTGAAGAGGCATGTGAGGCTGGGGTTGGTGCTATTGCAGAGCCTGGTGGGAGTATTAGGGATAAAGATGCCATAGACTGCTGCAACAAGTATGGGGTTTCATTGCTTTTTACCAACGTCAGGCATTTCAGGCACTGACAAATTTACCATAAGTATTCAAGTTCGAGTTCGAATTATTTGGTTCCTCCTTGTGCTCCGAGCCGAGGAACAGAGTCTCAAAAGTTTTGGCATATCACCCTGTAGTTTATCAAGAACATGTGTGAACATGTCATCATGTTCTGTAATTTATGTTAATGAATAATTGTAAGGATTTTGGGCCTTTTTTTTTTTTTTTTTTTTTGGAAGCAGGAGTTCTCAAAATTTTTTTGGCATATCTATTATAACGCTTTGTAGTGTATAGTCAATCAAAGTAACAATTATGGTGAAACATACGTATACATCTACTATACATCCGCACTAATATATGGTTGAATGATGAAATCCATTGATAAGAGATTCATTACCTAAGGGCGTCCGTTTTTATTAATACTTTTTATATTATATATAATTATATTTCTCATACCGTTTTATTACAAAATGGAGGATAATACAGGTTACTTATTGATATACATATCAGCTCGAGCATCAAGAGGTGCTTCATCTTAAATCAATTATCCATGAGTCTCCATGAATATCCATATATGGTAAGGTGTATGCCAGCAGTGGAATATATTGTTAAGGATGGGCAAATTAGATTATGTAGTATAGTTATGGTTCATGGAATGCATGTGTATTTAATATGTCTAGAATTATGAATGGAGTCGCGCTGCTTATTTATTGGATCATAATTTCTGATTAACTGTTTTCTACAAACTGTTTCACTGACCATTAGTTCATGGTTTCCACACATCTGTTGGCCTTTGATTCATACAGAACTTTGTGCAAAACACAATTTGCCAGCAGCCGAATGTTATTTCTGGCACTCTCCTGGAAAGATAGAGGGAGGAAGACCAACAACGGAAGTTCTTGGCATTTCTTTGCCTACACCGATGCCACCTCATTCCGGGCATTACCTAGAATAGGGGGGGGGGGGGTGGGGCCAATGGTTCCAGACATGCCTCTTATGCTAGTGCTGGAGTGCTGCGTGTGGGCTTCCGTAAGCGAGAGGATGCACGGGGAGATCGCACTGGAATAGAGGGGCCTATAAAACCAATAATTAAACTGTATCCAATGCTTTAACGAAGTACCCAGTGCTCAGAATTAGAAGTTTCCACAAGGAGGTATCTCCAATCACAACCCTCACATTATTTGTACAAGAAGTAGATTAAAAATGATATTTCTTTAGGGACGGGGTGGGAAGGTGTGGAATGTTTTAGCAGTAGTAAACATATACACATAAAAAAGGGTGAAAAAGGTCAAAAGTGTCTGGCTTGCATAGTTAATTTATATGTAAGGAACGCAATCCTATAACCCTTCCTAAATAACCGCTAATATCCATATCCTTTCCAGGTTTTTCATCTTTTTTTCCTACTTTTGAGGGGATGCCGCTCAGTTGTGGGTAACTAGCAACTACGTGTGCGAATTTTTTCTTCTCATTTTCTTTTTGGAACCTTTTCCAACACAAGATATTCACGAAGTGTACTTGCCTTGATTTACTGCAGATTCCATTGGTTAGCAGGAAATGTTTTGATTTGAAGGTCCAAGGAAGAAGATTTTTAATTCTCTGTCATCAGTTACGCTCCGACCTTCAAATTCCATGCCCCTGCATTAAAGTTCGTTGGAGGGGATAGGAATTTTTCCACTCGCCAGATTCCTTTAACAAAAAGTGTTCATTAATAAAGCAAAAGATTAATGTTCCATTCAACCCATAGGGAGTATTGGCAAAAAACCTAGGAATTTATCAGGGTGCTTTGGTTTTTCAGTAATCAAGTGTAGGTAATCCGGTCTTTCCCTCTGAGAAAACCCCCAAGTTTTTTCTAAAATTAAAACACCCTGTCAGTTAATCTTTTTATTTAAAGCGAAAGCTCTAAGGAACCTTTGGTTTCAAACCACAAAAGTGGGTTTGAGTAAGCTTATATAAACATGTTTGGGGCTTTTCATAAAGCTTTGCCAAACCCGGGGGGAGTGGTAGTTGTTCTTACATGTACACTTTCCCCTTTCCATGTTGGGAAAAAACTATTTAGAAAAAATCACTTTCAACCATTTCCAATTTAATACCCAAATTAGAGAAATGTTTTTTAAAAAGAAGTACCAGCACAGAAATGACACAAACGCATTTCTCATCGGGGCCGCCTCTGTCAAGCTCTACGAACCGGGACGGCAAAGTTTTTATCACAAATCGATGCTATATTGCGCTTCTTGGGCTTGTAAACCTTGAGCCGCGCACCTAACCCCGTTAGCCTTTTGTTATTGCCACACACACCTTTCATCCGATTCGGGACTGCGGAACGGTCTTATTTCTAAACACCTCATTTTGGTGTAGCAGATAATAGAATGGTTTTTTATGCTTCCTACGAACACACAGTCTTCGTTAACCACACCCTTGGGGCTTTCATCTCAAACATTAATTTGGTTTCTTCCTTGTGCAAATCAGCAAAGAAAGGTCTTCCACATTGGGTTGATCCAGCTTTTAAGGCCATCTTCTAAGAGAAATTGTGTGGGAGTTGTTTCTGAAAATTGAGGTAAATCCAAGAAGCTAACATTACGAAAAACATATTTTTTCAGTTTGAGGATTCTTAGGTCATCATCTCTTTTCTAAGAGGTGGTTTTGTCAATGGATTTTCTCTCCGTTTGGGGAGGAGGTTATACTGGGTGGAATTCCTGCCAACTTCTTTGGGGTAAGTGGTGAAAATTCTCAAAGTTTCTAGGTTCTGGGGTATTTGGGAATTTCAGTTATGTTTTTTGTTTTCTTTTCATTTACATAGCTTGTGCTGGTGGGGCCTGATTATCAATCATTTTCTGGGCTCATTTTTCAAGGGCTGTTTTCTAGGGTGTTGTTTCTGGGCGAACTGCGTTTTTAATGGCTTTCTCTTTAAATCAAAAAATCTACCAACGAAATCCGATCCATTTTCCTAAAGTTCTAGGGAAGGTAGAATCCAAACTTCTAATAAAACACGATGGGATTAAGACTCTTCTAGCGCAACCCTAGGAACGTTTTGCGTTATTTTAATCATCCTATATTTTTTTTACCTATTATCTGGGAAGAATACTCTAGAAAAATTCCTTCATAGGAATTTACATCCCAAATTTGGCCGAAGGGTGGTGGGATGATTTTCTTGGTTGAATCTAAGAAATAAATAGCAGGTTTTGCCAGCCAAGAAATGTGGGAAGAAAAGTAACCAAGTAGTTGTGGCCTTTTCTAACCCTTGGGGTTTCATAGGTTTTATATGAGTCTTTTTGGGTTAGAAGGTTTTAAATCTTACCCAAGCCCTCTTTTAGAAATATAGAGAAGCAATGGTTAATGGGCTTTTTTGCCTAGAAGTAACTATTTGGTAAACCTTAAAATCACTGGACCAGCATTGGGGTTCCTTGGGCCATTCCCTGTCCGCGTGGAGAGTGGTTGGCGCGTAGGTCTTGGGGGGGGGGGGCGGTGGTTGCTAAGGCTGGAGCGGTGGGGGGGCCGGAGGGTTTTGTTAAGGGGGTGGGTTCTAGGGGCGTGGGCGCGGTGAGGAGAGGGTTGATGGGAGAGAGGGTTCTTGTGTATTTTCTTTTGGGTCAAAAAGCATATTTGAATTTGCCTGGAAATTTTTTATAATTTTCTCTTTTCGCCATGGTCACTTCTAATCACAGTGAAATGTTTGTTCCTCCTTTTGTCATGTCTGTAATCCTTATAAATGAAACCACCAAGATCATGAACAACTAAAGTCGTATTGACTCATACCCTTATTTCTAAGGAAGAAATATCGCAAGTGGAATTTCTAGGGAGGTAATCATCCTAAGACAAGTGACAAGTGTCTATTATTTGATTTTCCCTTATATAAGACGGGAAGGAGTTTTTATGGGATGCAAACCAAATCAAGAATGCATGCAATTTCCTGAAGGTCCTAGAAAAGTAGAAACCATACCGCGCATTAGAGTTGGAAAGATGTTTCCGGTTTGTTGTGCCAATTGACAAGAATGCATAAAGAATGAAATAGAAACATCTTTTTCAAATTTCAAAACTTTGGGCAAAACCCGACGGAAGGATTAAATCTTTTTTCTTTGACAGTTTAGGAAATTATTTATAGTGTGCATGCTTGTGGCCACATTTTCGCTAATCGTTCCTTATGTCATAAGAGCAACCTAAGAATTTGATCAACCAGTAAAACTAAAGGCATAGTCAAAAAAAAATTATCTAGGTTAAATAAGTAAATATTAGTTAAGATCTAGCCTAGGTTCTATGCTTCCCGCGAAAAATCTTTTTCCGACCCAACAGAGTTTTGGTTATCACTCACGCACTCTCTCTTAGCTAGCTTCACATGACGAGTTCCAAAGATCACTCTTCTATTTTTCCTTCACAAATTTGAATTACACCTTAACAAGTTGATAGAATGTAATCCTTTTTACTAAGTATACATCTTCTATTGAAGGGATTTAGAACCGTACAATGCCACCAATACCAACAATTTTTAAAACCAGCCAATTTTGGGATTTTGGTCACCCGAAAGGGCTCCACGTGGTATAATGCTGGAAAAGTGAAATGACTGTTTGCAAGATACAGGACCTTCTTGCTGGCAATTGGTTCACCTGCGAATTGGTGGGCAACCCATATCAATCCTTATTATATCAGTTGAGGGAAAGAGAACTAAAGAATAGTCTTTAATCTTGAGTTTTACTGCTAACAAAATTTGAAGGTCTAGCTAGCTCAATTACCTTATTATTTGCTCTGAAGTTCAGCAATATATAAATATGAAATTTTAAATTTTACAATTGAATTTCAATTCCACCCCCCGCCCGCCCACCCCATCCAAGGCTGGGCGAAATGAATGGTTTTTTCCCATTCCCAACTTGGTACAACAAAAGACTTATCAGAAGGCCTGGATGCAGGCTTGAAGGCATTTGTGGTAACATAATTCAGGACAAGTCGAGCAGGTTGTAAGAAGATGGCCCCAGACTAGCTTTAAGGTGAAAAACCAAGTTTTTGAAATGTTTTCTCGAACCGGATACGGCAAGTACGGAGATCGCACGCTTCGGAGTTCGGGGGGGTGGGTGTTATTCCGGCAGGATGTGGGGTAGAGAGAGGTGGTTGGTGGGGGTGGGAAGGAGAGATAGGAATTCTCCCAGTTTTTATCATGAATGAATGACTGGTTTTTATCCATCAATAAAGATTTAGGCTTGTACGAGGGTGTGGGATATTATGTTAAAATCCTGGAAGAAGAAATTTTGAGGGGGGCCCCAACTGTAACTCATGGACAGCGAGCCTCAGGTCTCCTGTAATTTCCAAAATTTGTTCTCCTAATACTCCTGCCGGTCAAAAAAATCTAGAGGAACTGGTAGTGTTAGTTTTCTTGTACTTTCCCAACTTTTAATTAAAGGACAATTACCAAGATAAAAACCCCACTAAATCCAATTTATTGATCTTGCGAGGATCCAGACACAGAAACCCAGCTCATTATGAATCGCTAAAAGCCATTAACGATGATTGAAAAGTTGTAATATTTCTTGGCTTGTTTTTTAAATTAATATCTACATTGGCTATGGCAAAGCCGTGGGGAGTGGATCAAGGTTGAGGGTGGGAGAGCAAAGGAACTACCTGGTTGTTGAAATTGGACCATAAAGAAAATATAATAAAGAAGGAGGATGTATAGTTAGTTTAAGTAGAGGGCAAATTTTGACTTAAAATCAGGGGGTTTAGGAGGATGGATTGCAGATTTTAAATAAAAGAAACAGAGTGGCCTGTGAGTTTGTTCAAATGGTCTCCTAACCATTTAGAGTGGGGCAATCAGGTTTTGAAAATTCTCGGGCCATAAGCCTCAGTATCTTTAAGATAACTTCTCAAATGGGCAATTTTTTTCTTCTTAACAACATGGGATATACCAACATAGACCCGGGGGCTATTTTAAATCCAAGAAAGGGGACTTTCATACCTGGCAACAGGGGTTTGTTGGGATTTTAAACAAACCCTATTCGCAATGAATTTGGCTTAACCCTCTTTAAAAAAAAATTTCTTGTTAGCATAAGCTCAGTCAGTCAAGGGGGATATAATCATTCCAACATAAACAAGTAGAAGAGAGAAGCAGGTTGGTTTTCTATGTGAATAAGGAATAATCTACACACATAGATTGCTTATTAATCATGGTTTGGCGGTTAAACGAACCTTGGGAGTAGGCTTTTGGGAAAAAACCCTACTGGTCTGGCTGCAACTGTTTTAACCAATAAAGGGAGACCTTTCAAATAACATTGCAAGAAACCATGATTTGGAGGGGGACTGGGGACAGACCCAAAGAAACCTTTGAAGGTTGGTAGATCATACTACCACACTCCTCAACTAAATTCCCGCAATGGGGCAAGAAGGGGCTATTTCAAACTTTGCTTTTAAATGATCGGAGATGCACTAATTATTAACGGCAGGAATTAAAAGCACATAAAAGGACTCTAACAGTAAGTTTCGATTTAAATAGCACAGGAGAGAAAGTGTTCAAATAACAGTTGCTAAGCCCCCTCCTATTTGGGTTATTAGCCGCTTTTCGCAACTAAGAATCGCCTGTTTTGTCCCTTTTAAATAGGAAAATCAAAGCATTAAGCTGCACTCGAAAAACGCCATTTTAGCCACCTTATTTGGCGACATTTTAGCCATAAAAGGGAGGTTTCCAAAAGGAACTAATTTACCAAAAGTCTGAGAATGTAAAGAATTGTGGATAAGCTGGTAACCTCACACGACCACTTGTGACACATTTTCCTCGGACCCGAGTCTTTGAATCGAAAAGCAAAATCCGGTGGTTTACCCGTGATTTGCAGTAGTTTCGGAAGGCTCGCGGGCCGTGTCGAGAATACAAGGGTATTTTGTGGCTCGGCCGTAAGACCAGGGACTAGAGCACTGGCCGTCCCACGCCAAAAAAAATCTGATCGCAGAGGATCGATGTTGCGCAGGGTGGTTTTGATGCTACGCTTTTCTTTATGGAGGGGGCCAGCTGTGACGAGGGGGTGTGTTGGTCAGTGTGTAAGAATGAGCAAGCATCGGGGTGTGCGATATATGCGTAGTGAGGTGTAATCGGTGTTGCCTGTGTGTGACCAGCCGGATGGAACGATCTCACCTGGAATCGGTTTGGGGGTTCTTCACTTGGTGTTTTGTTTGTTGGACGCCGTCACCCGATGCAGTACAGATAGGTGGTTCGGGCGTGGGCGGCCATCGTGGTTTGTGATGATCGTATGTAGCTACATTAGAGTCGCAGAGTGGGTGGGTAGAGGGCTTAGTGAATGGGATTATTGTCAATCGATACAGTTGGAAAGTATGTTAGTATCTAATGAGATTATTTGGGGATCTTTTATATTTGATATTTATATTACTTCATTTTAAAGATTTTAGACTCAATGTGAAATGAGAAAGTATAAGGAGGTGTGGGGGACCCTAGAGTTGTGAAAGTATTAAAGTATAAAGTTTTAGGGTATTAACTTGTGGGAGAGGAGAATAAAAAAGAGTGGGAAGAGCATAGTTAGGTGTGCTTATTGTAAATGGGTAATTCTGGTGTAACACCAATAATGATCAGAATGATAGGTATTCAGGAGGTGATTTTAAAGCGACGTTCGGGTGATGGTGAAATTTCCCAGTTTTTAAGCACTTTTAAACCGCTTGCTTGCTCAATGTGAGCCTGATCGTATAGGTTGACAGCCTGGGTTTTGTGCTCTACTTCAGGATTTCCTATTCTGGGTAGTAGTGCTTGCATTTCTTTGTTCGTTTTCTGTTTCACAGGGTAGACAATGCGAGACGGATATGGGCTGTATAGCATGGTCGCGTCAGTGTTACCGGTGGTAGGCCATTATAGTATTGTGGATTGAGCTTAGCCCGATTTGGCTAGTATTATTGATATCAACCAGCGTCGGCGCCGCGGGTATAGCGTTTAATAGCCGGATAAGAATGTATTTGATTTGTCAACTCAGGCAGGAGGGTAGTGCGAGATCCGGATAGGGCAGCATAGTCAGAAACCTATATACAGAGTTAGACTGGACCCCCGCGGGGCGGCAATTGTAGATAATTCAGAAGCCTAATGAAGTTAAATCTCAGTATGTGTCCGAACGGAGGTAAGGGGTGTGTACGTAAAGGTATAGGAGCCTCACTGGGGCATACATGGGATCCAAGAAAATGCAAATTTTAAAGACCTCGAGTTTTATGTAAAAATAGCGTTGGATAAAACGCAAAAGCGTTGAAGCAGTATGGGCTGTCATTGAGATGGATTTTTTGTTCTTCAATACGTAACTACCAATAAACAATATAAGATCCATTGTATTTCAACTCAACTAAAATCATTAAATGCATGAGATTCGCGCGTGTTTATGAACGGATTGAGAGAATTTGGTATTTATTTTATAAGAGGAAATATGTTTTAAACTCAAATATGAAAAAATAGTGTAAAATTAGTTCATAGAAATTGTTTCAATTATGAAATTTAGGTAGTAATCAATATTTAAAATTACTTTCTTAGATAATAGTTAATTGATACAATAGGGCAATAGGATGGATAAATAAATTATTTCCTTGTGAAGAGAAGCAGATCAAACAAATTAGAGAGTGGTTAGTAACACGGTTATGCTGAAATTCACAATATTAGTTCCCCATCCAGACGAATATTTATCAAAGTCTCGATGTATGTGAAAGAAAAAGATGTCAATAATTTGAAAAGACGCAAAGTAACTACTGGATATATGATTTGTATCCAAAACTTCAACGCTAATAATATAATTTAATATATTCATAGTATTTAGCAGAGTGAATTGTCCTGGACCTGGGGAGGTAGCGTTTCAATAAGCTTTTGAAAGAACATTTTGCGCTGATATAGTGGTCAAATGTGCGGGCCTGAATGTGGTTTAGGCGAGCTTAAGAGTATATGATGATGCCTTTGTTAGTGTACTAGACACTTATACATACTAACTTACGAATCAGTTATACCTACTGGTTGTAGCTAGTAAATGGGTTATAGTATAACCTCTTTAGCCTAGGGAGAATTGAGATTTAGGGAAGGGTGGAACGCCTGGACAGGCGACGCAGTCGGTATTTTGCAGTGAATACAAGTATGGTTTGCTTAGTCTTTGGCGAGTGGTGTAGTGAGTCGAGTTGCTCGGATAGACCACAATAAATAAGTATAAGACTTGTGATAGTATCACCACAAAAGTGAGTTTGCGTCCATACAGTGTAATGCGATATTTGAGGGGTGAGGCAAAATGGGAGTGGGATATAAGCGATGAAGATGAAGTATTCACCAGTACAATATACTCACGATTTGCTATGTTAAATGGGGATACCCTCCTGTAAGAAATCAACTCTGGCTGGAACATCATAGAATATAACTCGTTCTACGCAATCAGATG
Source organism: Jatropha curcas (assembly GCF_014843425.1). The sequence goes on along the minus strand of NW_023591536.1, from coordinate 656,309 downwards.
GATAGCAAAGTTGTTTTTTCAGTAAATATTGGATGATCTTGAATTTGGGATGCAAGAAGAGCAACGACAACGAGAAAAAGACTTGGAGGAATGCATCATATAATACTGAGAGTCTTTTGCCATAACCTCATCGTTGACTCATCCGCACTCTTTCTGCCACCAATAAAATTTTGTGTAGTACTGTGTTTCCCATTAAGCCTTTAGGCTTAGCATTCAATCTGAGAAAGCGATTGTCGCATGTTTGGAGCTCTGGAGTCGCGACGTTTCATAATACGCTCAGATGGGATGTTTGCGGCGCGTCGTCGCGTTATCGCATGATTTAAACATCCGGTGCACAATATATATATACTCTTTAGCCTAGGAGATAGATTTAGGAGATAAACCTGGACAGTATGAACGTGTATTTCAAGTTCAAGTGATTTCCTTAGTTGCATTTGTATTGCATCCATCGAAACCCGACAAAAAGATAAAAATAAAACTTAATGTATACACAAAAGAAATGAATTTCTCATACATTTAGTATTACGCAAAAGAGTAGAATTGAGTTGCAATGAAATGAATATAATTACTGGTTTTATTTAATTGGATAACTCTTTAAGAAACAATGAATCCCTGCTGAAATTAACCCAAACCAAATCAATTAATCAATAAACAACTCTTCTACAATCAAATGACAAATTTTTTTTTCATAAAAAAATTGAATCTTAAATTTGATCCAGACATAAACAGAGCAAAAACACAACAAAAAGATGAGAATAAAATAGAGAAGAAAATTTTTGCAACCACTTGATTAGAAGCCTTTTGCAACCAAAAAATTGTGTAGTATGTGTTTCCCCATTAGCCTTTAGCTTAGCATTATTAGAAGCACTTCCTGTGGACAATTGATGGCCCAGATTCATCATACTCAGCCTTTGCAATCCACATCTGCACTCAAAACAACAGAGTGGAAATTTCTCCAATCAGATCAGAAAGTCATGATCAGCCTTCATAACCCTAAATTACCTCATGACCCTTGCTTTGCATTTCAGCATTGCTTTCAATCATACTCTTAAATTTTGACAAAAAAAATTACATAAAGCATTATATGCATAGAAATGTAATAGGTGAATGCAGAAATATCTCCTATTGTTCTCAAGCGTAATAAAGCATACCGGCTATTACCATTCAATTTTAACATAACAGTAAATTGATCAATACGAATAAGAGCCAAGTTTGTAATTCAATTCTGTTTGCAGCCCAAATGTGAATAATACCTGCTGGAAGGTGCTGAGGGAAGCCAAAATGGAGCCTCCTATCCAGACACTGTACTTCCTTTCTGGTGGTGCCACCACCTTAATCTTCATGCTGCTGGGAGCTAATGCTGTAATCTCCTTGCTCATTCTATCAGCAATGCCTGGGAACATAGTAGAGCCACCACTAAGCACAATATTGCCATAGAGATCCTTCCTAATATCCACGTCGCACTTCATGATAGAGTTATAAGTGGTTTCATGAATGCCAGCAGCTTCCATCCCTATCATGGATGGTTGGAAGAGGACTTCTGGACAGCGGAATCGCTCAGCTCCAATGGTAATAACCTGCCCATCTGGCAGTTCATAGCTCTTCTCAACAGCTGAGCTGGTCTTTGCCATCTCTAGTTCTTGTTCAAAGTCAAGAGCAATGTAAGCTAGTTTCTCCTTCATGTCTCTCACAATTTCCCGCTCTGCAGTGGTGGTGAAAGAGTAACCACGCTCAGTCAAGATTTTCATGAGGGCATCGGTGAGATCACGGCCTGCCAGATCAAGACGCAGGATGGCATGTGGGAGGGCATACCCCTCGTAGATGGGAACTGTATGGCTCACACCATCTCCAGAGTCCAGAACAATACCTAGCCATAGCAAACAGGTCATAAAAACATTAATTCATCACAATTTATCTCTATCATCAAAAGAGCCCGCATGCTACAATATTAAGTTTTATGAGAGGCACTTGTTTCACTTTAATGAAGACTAAAGAGACCCCAAGAGAGATATCATATAAAATTCAAAAAACCAATTACAATCAATTTAAATCAGTTGTTTGTTACTTGTTAGTCACGTGAAACTGCCACTAATTTGTTAAAACAGATTGGATAACAACTTAGATGATAAAAAAGCAGACAGTTTGAAAAATTCCCCAGAATATTCCCTTTTTTGTATAGTATTTACATATATTTTCTTTCTGAGTTTTGTCTATTTTTCAATCAACAGAAAAGATGGTTACTAACTGTTAATCATGAATTAAAACATTTTCATTTCCTAAATCAAAAATAAGATAAAAAATTGATCTCTAAGTATCAGATGTATATAATTCCTTTTTTAAAAAAATTAATATTCAATAACATATTTTAATGGAATCTATCACTCACCAGTGGTACGACCGCTGGCATAAAGGGAAAGGACAGCCTGGATAGCAACATACATTGCAGGAGTATTAAAGGTCTCGAACATAATCTGAGTCATTTTCTCACGATTAGCCTTAGGATTGAGAGGAGCTTCAGTGAGGAGAACTGGATGCTCTTCAGGAGCCACACGAAGTTCATTGTAAAACGTATGATGCCAAATTTTCTCCATATCATCCCAGTTGTTAACAATACCATGTTCAATTGGGTATTTCAAAGTCAAAATACCTCTCTTTGATTGAGCCTCATCACCAACATAGGCATCTTTTTGGCCCATACCAACCATCACACCTGTGTGACGAGGGCGACCAACAATGCTAGGAAATACAGCCCTTGGAGCATCATCTCCAGCAAAGCCAGCCTAAAAAATTTAATTTACCAAACACAACAGAGATTACTTCAATAAAATCTTCAAAACTTATACTAAAATTTTTGAAATCAGATATGGATTGTTAGAGGATTCTAGCTATACCTTGACCATTCCAGTACCATTGTCGCATACGAGGGGCTGAATATCCTCACCTTCTGCCATTTTCTTAAGCCTGCCATAAAAATGCCAACTTACTATAAAAACACTCACAACCCTATCCTTAACACCTATGGTCCAATTCCATTGAGGACATCAAAACAATCTGATACATTGAATAACATATTGGCAAATCCCATTAACAGCTTATTTCTGATTCCCAACACTCAAATCTCCAACCCAAAATAGATAATGTAAATATGCAGATTCAGTTAGCATAACCTGCATTACATCGTGATTTCAACATTACAAGATCCAAAGAGATCATGATCAATATTTAATACAAACATATGATCAAATTGAACTCTAAAAGATATATGTGTATATATATCATAAAATCTCTAAAAACCAATATATTTTGAATGAAATTTTTTTTAATGCAAAAATGAATCAATGCTAGTTTAAAAACCAACAGATTTTGAACTGAAATCAGATAATCGTTATAACAATGCCAGCATTTGCATCCACTGACTTTAACACAGAAAATTGAATGGGTAATCCAAAAATTCCAACTAATATTGAATGAGAAATAAGAACTATAAGATAATGCAGAGAAGTGAAATTCTCGAGCAGTTTGAAATCGATGGAATTGATAAAAAGAAATTACCTTTAAAAAAATACTGAGAATTTTGAATTCTTTCTGTTCGGTCTTCTGGTTTCTGCGTTTGTGTAACAAATGCTGGCTTTGGCTGGGTGTTACGAATAAGAAACCCGCACTCTTGTTTTAAAAAAGAGAAGGAAAGTCTGAGTGAAATGAAATTGGCTTCAAATGAAATTCTACTTAAATGAACCTCAAATTCGCTGTTGAGTGATCGTGGCCGTCGGTCTAGAATATCTGATCTACGGACCCCATGAGGCGTCACTCCCGTACTGCTAAACAGCTGGCTCGCTTTCGGTTGCTTGATTTCTAAGGACATCTGTACCCTCGCTCATTTCCCTAATTGGCCTATCTAATCTCCTCTATCCACTCAAGGGCATTTTCAGAAATATGGCCATTTTCCAATAACTTAATGTGTCCAAATTTTCCAAGGAAGAACAAAAATTTCTAATTCACATTCCCCTTAAAAAACTATTAGTGAAGGGCCCAAATTAACTTAAAACAATAGCAATCAAGAAAAATAATTTAATTAGATTTTAAATTTTAAGAGATAAATATATATAAGAAATTTTGCAGAGATAAATATATATATATATATAGGTATTAATATATATATAATTTTAAATATATATATAAATTTAAATAAAATTTAAGGAAAATTAAATTGTAAAACATTTGAAAATCATGTACATAATAATTCCATTGCTACACCATTGGCAATTTCTTATTATTTATTTATTTATTTATTATGTCCTTCCATCGATTTTATTGTCAGTAATTATATTAAATATTATTATATATATTTAAAGATATAGTTTTCACAATTAAATGGAAGAATTTTATATTTTATAGTAAAATGCAAGGATGGAAGTGGAGTTGTTTTAATTTAAGTTCCAAAAGTACCCTTGCTCATTTAAAATACCCTCTCATCAGGATATAATTGTCAAAGAAAATAAAATAAGGGATAAGTTTGTCCTACAAAGAGCCACTATAAAAAAAGCAAAATTTCTAATTTAGAAACCTCTTAATCACTTTATTTATTTATTATTATTATTATTATTTTTTGCTGGGTCGGGTGGAGTATTATTCATAGGATAATGGAAAATGGGTCCCAATTGCTAACTCAGCATTCAGTTTCCAACTGTCTGGAGGACATGTCTGCTTGTTCGTTCAGGTGCTCTCAGTTCTATTACAACTGGATGTTACACCTTCATTTTCTCCACTTAAAATCGAGCCTGTGTTGACCAAGTAATCAGTCAAACATCCCACGGTCGATATTTTCCCGCCTACGGAGCTTAGTAACGTGAGATGCATAACTACCCAAAAAGAGCGCGCAAGACGTGGTCTGGCGAGTTTAATGGTTGACCACTTTGTAATTTTCCTTTAATGGGTTTTAAAGGGGGGAAAATCACCTTCTCGATTCTACTAATAATAAGCCTTAAAAGTAGGATTATTATATTGACAAAGCCAATTTCTATGTCTACATTTTCATTATTGCCCTTCAATTAATTAATGATCTTTTGTTGATTATACTTGGTATAAATTTAAATTCATTTAAAATATTATACTTTTAATTATATTTTATAAAATTATATTTTTTTAAGACTTTGAAATTAAAATGAGTTCCTAATAACTGGCAATGGAAGTACTAATTTTTTCACCCACTTACTCTCGTTCTACACAAAATTGAATCTATTGAGATGTATCGTTGAAAACTTATATATTTTGATATGATTAAACTAAATAGAAAAACTCATACTTTGATCATTATCTATCCAAAATGTAAGGAAAAAGAAGGTTAGATAGTTAGATTTTCATGTATACAAAGAAGATGTTCGTGAGAGCGCTTTATCTTTTAGTAAGATGACCAAGCGCGAGCAAGGATTAATTAATCAAATTTAATAGACCATTAAATATATACGAGCCTAAATACATCATGAATAATTGAAAAAACCAAGGCAATTAAGAGTGCAAAACTTCATAGAATTTAGCTTGTAATTTTTAAATATAGAAAACTGTAAACTCAAAATATGCGAGATTAAGATATATGCTACATTAGAGAGTCTTTGGTAATGTTGATTTTGAACCAATAACTTATATAAGTGAATAATTAAAAAGTTACCGTCAAAAAAAAAAAAAAAAGTAACATTAAGAGCTGATCACTGAATGATTAAGAAATAATATATAGTGACATTTTATAATTATAATGGCAATTTTATCGTTTGATCCAATAAATTAAGTGGCATATTGAATTAGTTCAAAATGATGCTTTTTTGCATTAAAAAAAAAAAAAAAAAAAAAAAAAAAAAAAAAAAAAGCTAGCTTGTAAATTATGATAAGTAACTTATAAGTTCGCTAAAACAAACAAATTTTACTTCGTTAATATTTATAAATAAGTTAAAGTTAAGGTTAAAGTTTTTATAAGTTATGTGCTTAATTCTAAGCTAACAAGTAAATAAGGCATATATGTAAGGCTACGTTTTTCTTAACTCATATTAGTAATAATCTATTTTTTCATTTTTGTATACTTATTTCAATGCTCGGATCTAGGTAATATTTAAAAAATAATATTAACGGTGACCGACTCCATCTCAAAACTCTGACTTTAGTAATAAATTTTTTTTAGATATAATTAAGTTAAAACCTTAATCATCAACTATGACTATTCCAATCTTTTTATTTTTGCCCAAATCCTTATTGGTTGGTTGGTTGAGTATCCAAAACATTGTTATAAGTGAGAAAACAACAAGAAAATATTTTAACTTGAATGATGATTAACATAGAACAAACATCATTAAATGAACAAATGAGATGCTAATTACTCTAAACGATCTTTAATTAGGCATGTGAATAGGAATAATCTACGAACTTTAAAATCAAAGGTTATGATTGCAAGACATGTCAACACGACTTTTTTCTGATGAGAGGTTGGTCATAGTAGTGATCCAGCTCTATATTGCGAGGAAGAGAGAAACTTTTCAGTTGAAAGTTGAGGCCAAGACAATCCCTTTATGCATGTGGGTTTGATAAAACAAGTGGGTTTTCTTGTACAATGAAATGCCTTTTCTGGTGTGTTTGATGCTTAGGAACTTCAAATCCTAAGCCTCGTGTTCTTCAAGTCTTGTGATAATCATTGGGGCACTATGCAATTATGTCAATTTATATATTTGGTAGATTGAAGAACTTGCATAATTATTTCAAATCAAACAAATAATAAGTAACATCTTGATGATAAAAGATTTGAGATTTCCATTTAAAGATATCTTGTTCTAATTATACCAATAGAAATGAGAATAAAGATTTTATAGTTTCCTAATAATTAAATTAAGTTTTTAAAGGAATTTGAATTCATAATTTATAGTTTCTGAGGTGATTTTGATGTTTGATGAATAATAATAATAATAAAATGTTTGTTTAAATTTTGTAAAAAAGTTGGATTTTTTTTAGAAGGAATTTGAGTATGTGAATTTTCACTAATTTGATTAATCAATACGAGAGGTCTACCCTCATATATAATATACAACCCTTAATATTATTTTGATCAATTTGATTTTCTATTATTTAAAAAAATAATTTCACCTCTTAAAAATAGATAATAATTTTAAGCATTGATAAAGGAATTCTTAAAAAAAAAAAAGAGAAAATTTTAATTAAATGAATGTAATTTACCACGTAGACTTGTGAATTTATCATTAATTAGTTTACGGGATGGAGTACGTTGATATTACAATTTCCCTAAAAATATTCACAATTTTTTTTTGTTACTTCCAAAAGGATCAAGATGGTTATCTTCTTCCTTTTTTATTTCTTTATGTTCCCTTTATTAAGAAATTTATTAAAACACGTTAAATTGTTTGTTTTACCTTTAAACTTAGATTTCACTGTTATACTCTCTCCATCTCAAAAAAATAGTTCAATTTCTATTTTCACACAGATTAAGAAATAACTATTATTATAGTTAAAGGATAATTTTATTCATATAACTTTTCTATTATATCCATCTTAAATAACACATTAGCAATTATTATATTGAAATAATAAGTAAAAATTAATGAGATTTATTAAAAATAAGATAAAATTTAATAAAGATATATTAGACAATTTAAGGATTAACTATAATGTAAAAAAAAAAAAAGAAAAATTTGACTATATTTTGAGACAAATCAAAAAGAAAAAGATGGATTATCTTTTTGAAACGTACGTAGTAATATTAAATCAGTTTAAATGTTGACTTAGTTATACATATTAATGGATGCATAATGCATAAGTGATATAAAAATATCATTTAATCACTATTTTAATCCTAATAATGGCAGGAAGACTTGCACATCAAGATATTATCTAGCGGTAAATGCATATATGACCTCACGATATATCCATATTCGGTTCTCCTTTTTTTTTTTTTCAAAAAAAAAAAAAAAAATAATGGTACAAAGACTTCACATCATACTTCTGTTTTTCAACAAAAATTAATTTAATAAAAGTAATGGTAATGGTGATGATCATTGTAACTTTTATGTGTTTGTTTTAAAAATGGAACAGAAATATAATTTTCTTATTGAAATAAATTTTGAAACTTTTGATTATTTGAGAATATAATTGAATTTTTTATATAAACATTTTTTAAACACAAATTACATCCTGCTTAAAAGAAAATGTCAAATATAGTTGTGAAGAACCGAAAATTTTAAAAAAAAGAAAGTAATAAATAGAAAGGTGAATAGGTATAGGAAATTAATAGGAAGATAAAGTACCTCGACATGGATGATTGAGAGAAAATTTTTTTAACGTGGGCATTGATGTGTTAATTCTTTGGAAAAAACAAAAAATAAAATCAAAAATGAAAATTTTTTATTTTTTTATTCCGTTATTTAATTTTGGATCTTTATTAGAACCATATAAAACGATACCTAAAACTCCCATTAATAAAAAAATAATTATTGAAAAATAATTATTTTTTAAATAAAATTAGATCGATCTGAATCAAATTAAACCAATCAATTCAGTTTGGTTTTTTAATTTACTGCGATACAGTTCCGTTTCAACTAAAAGCTGATTTCAATTTTTATGGTTGAATTCTGCCGGCTTGCACACCACTAGTTTTCATCCCTCGAGGTCAACATGCCAAAACTTACCTTTTTACTGACGGTTAATAATAAAAACAATTTTGCATGGGTCTTTTAAATTTAACCTTCATCTTCAAATTTTTTTTTCTTTCCCCAAAAAAACCCTACCGTCCCAAAATGTATGAACGAGCGAGTTGTTGAGTGGACTCGCCAATGTCACCTTGGCCGTTCTTCGAGATCGCAGAGACTCAAAATATATTCTCTTTCGCTTCTCTTTGAATTTGAATTGCACAGATGATGAATAGCGGTTCAAAAGCAGCGTTTTTTATGCCTCAAAGCAATTGTTTTCAGTTGCGGGCTGCTCTTTTTCATTCTACTCCTGTCCTCGAACGCAAAAGAGGCAATTTTTGGGATGCTGTTGGTCTCTTCCCTCTCTCTCTCTCTCTCTCTCTATATAAAGATAAAGTACCTCGACATGGATGATTGAGAGAAAATTTTTTTAACGTGGGCATTGATGTGTTAATTCTTTGGAAAAAACAAAAAATAAAATCAAAAATGAAAATTTTTTATTTTTTTATTCCGTTATTTAATTTTGGATCTTTATTAGAACCATATAAAACGATACCTAAAACTCCCATTAATAAAAAAATAATTATTGAAAAATAATTATTTTTTAAATAAAATTAGATCGATCTGAATCAAATTAAACCAATCAATTCAGTTTGGTTTTTTAATTTACTGCGATACAGTTCCGTTTCAACTAAAAGCTGATTTCAATTTTTATGGTTGAATTCTGCCGGCTTGCACACCACTAGTTTTCATCCCTCGAGGTCAACATGCCAAAACTTACCTTTTTACTGACGGTTAATAATAAAAACAATTTTGCATGGGTCTTTTAAATTTAACCTTCATCTTCAAATTTTTTTTTCTTTCCCCAAAAAAACCCTACCGTCCCAAAATGTATGAACGAGCGAGTTGTTGAGTGGACTCGCCAATGTCACCTTGGCCGTTCTTCGAGATCGCAGAGACTCAAAATATATTCTCTTTCGCTTCTCTTTGAATTTGAATTGCACAGATGATGAATAGCGGTTCAAAAGCAGCGTTTTTTATGCCTCAAAGCAATTGTTTTCAGTTGCGGGCTGCTCTTTTTCATTCTACTCCTGTCCTCGAACGCAAAAGAGGCAATTTTTGGGATGCTGTTGGTCTCTTCCCTCTCTCTCTCTCTCTCTCTCTATATATCCTCTCTCTCTCTCTCTCTCTCTATATAATAATTATTATATATATTAATATATATATATAAAATCAATTACTCACTGCTTTGCTTATTTTCCCCTCTCGTGTTATGCTTTTTTCGCTCACAGTTTGTTACAAAAGAAGGATGCTTCTTTTCATTCCAGGAGTTCCTAAATGATATAAATGTATATATATAAAATCAATTAATTAACTGCTTGTTAATTTGCCCTTGTTTATGCTTTTGAAGTTGACAAAAGAGGATGCTTCTTTTCCAGGAGTTCCTAAATGATATAATGTAGAAATCAATTTTGCTTCATTCGATAATATTAACCGAATGGATTCATATTGTAAATGTTTAATCTTTATTAGAAAACTGGATGGATCAGTTACTTTGTTCCTTTATTTCATTTCTTATTTAAAATGTGTTGTTTGTTCAAATTGTTTGATCTATTGTGCAAGGGAAAAATTTATAATTTCTAGTTAGAGATTGAAATGGTTACATACATTCCTATTTGCCAAATTGGTATCTAGTTGAGAGGAGCTAATGGTTCTCTTTTTCTTTCTTTCTTTAATGTGTCCTGGAATGTGTATAGATGTTAGTTTCTGGTAGAGCTTTGTAAATTATGTTCGGGTATGCAACTAGTATTAAGTCTATTAAGATAAATTGAATGATGGTTTAACATGGACAATAAGGTTACACTAGTGCTTTTCTGATTCTGAAACATTTTCTTTGTCTGCAATGATTGCAATGAACGCATAAATAAGTGAAACTTAGTTGATACAAGGGGGTGAGAGAAAACATGTTAATGATAAGTACACTGAAGTTAGGTAGGCAACAAGACTAAGTCAAGTTTCTGAAAAAACGAAAACACTAAAATTCTAATCTATATTTCATTGTCATCATTATTTTTCTTGCTTAAATTCATAATTTCCCTCTTTTCATAGGAGTTAAAATAGAAGTAGTCTTGCTGATTGAAATTGTTTGCTTGTAGAGACCTAATGGTCATCCACGTAGGTCATCTAAGTGGCAGAGGAAGCAGGCATTATTGCGGAACATCGGTGTTTACACAGACTACTTTTTCGAGGTTTGCATTCATGACATTAATAGCTTTTACATACTTTGTATATATATACATATAATTGTCTTGCATACTTTCTATATATATACATATAATTGTGTCGAAATATTGATATTTTTTCCATCTACTCAAATTTTAATTGGTATTGTTTGCTCACTTACAAAATTGTTAAATGCTAGTGGTTGCTTTCTTCTTAGTCCAAGCATTCATCCCCTATTAGCATGTTATAGTGTAAAGTACATTAGGGCAGTGGCATGATCGTTAAACTTTTGCAATTGAAATTCTGGTACTCTTAGTTTATGAAGCAAAGGAAGACTTATATCTTACCATGTAAGTTTATAATATTCACGTTGCAATTTCAATTTTGAAGAAATCAGTTGATGTAAGAAGTATGGCAACTGTAGATTAATTTTGGTTGCACAAACTGGTGATCCAATTTTCCGCTATGGTCACACCTTAAATGAACATCACTGGTATTTAAGGGTGTACATGTTCGAACCTCCCGCTTTATCCTAGTTTGAAAATAATTGGTATTTTGTGTCTTACATTTGAATCTTATCAATCTAGGAAAGGAAAAGGAAAGGACGACACAGTATAACATGTATGTTAACCTGATCTTTGAAATATCCTAGCATTTGATTCTTAGTTTTCTTAAGTTGGGACTGTTGTAGGCCTTCTTTTAACCTTTTATTTGTAAAAATTGCTGTCTGATCATTATAAGCGTGATTGGCTTATGAATAACGGTGTAACAGCAATTTTTTAGCTGCTTACCAAGACCAGACTTTGAATTGGAATCTTTTTTTCTTTTTGAAAGTTAAATAGCCAACAAATTTCAAGAATTTGATTTGGAGGCCATCACAGCAGTTGCATTTTTTCTTTTTGTTTACACTTACTTAGACTGGTCCTTCCGTTTGAGCATAGCCTGTAAAATTTATTATTCTTGATGCACTAAACTTTCATTTAGTTTTATTCCCATAAAAATCATAACAGGGAAACATCTCTACTTGTGGGGTTATTTTGTAATGTCATAGCTCTTGTTTGTCTTCAAGGTTTATGTCTGATTATCATGAGTTACTTGGTTTATGAAGTTTCAACACACTGGGAAGTTGCATAGTTGATTTTTGCAAGTCTTATTAAATATATGGACATTTGAGTTTTGTGAGTTCCAGTAATTTATTTTTCTGTCATTCCAGAACTGGAGGAATGATTCTGAAGAAGACGATCCTTCTCCAAGTAGAGGTACTTCATGGTTCAGAAAGCAATACTCTAGAGGATCTAGACGTAACCGGACTGGGAACCAGGGAGCCTGGCGTTCAGGTAAAAGTAAGTACAGTTGAAGTCCCTATGCACTTAACATGACTTATCAATCTTGTAATGATGCCATGTCAAATTGTGATGCGTCCCACATCGCCTGCGGAGTATATCCTCGGCTAGTGTATAAGGCTGAGTTCAATCATTCCTCTACGAGCTAGCTTTTGGGGCGAACTTAGGGGTCCAGTCTCTTGCAAGAGTATTTGCAAGAGTCTCTTATCATTTGGTATCAGAGCTCTGGCTCCGTAGGGTCGGTGTCTCATGGAGTTCGTCAGAACGCCAACTGAAGTAGTCAGATCTTATGGGGGTGGGGATGATGCGTCCCACGTGAGCTTTTGCAATTTAAGGGGCGAACCTTAGGGGTCCTAGTCCTCTGTTGCCAAAGAGTATTTGCCAAGAGTCGTCTTTATCATTTCGGTGATCAGAGCTCTGGGCCGTAGGGTCAGGCTGTCTCATTATATATACATACAGTTGTAACGGCCCGACTGAACAGTATCGAGATCTTAAGGTGAAGGCTGGGGATGTGATTGCGTCTCACATCTGCTCCAGAGCTCTGGCTCCGTAGGGTCGGTGTCTCATGGAGTTCGTCAGAACGCCAACTGAAGTAGTCAGATCTTATGGGGGTGGGGATGATGCGTCCCACATCGCCCGTGGAGTACATCCTGGACTAGTGTATAAGGCTGAGTTCAATCTTTCCTCTACGAGCTAGCTTTTGGGGCGAAGTTAGGAGTCCAGTCTCTTGCAGGAGTACTTGCAAGAGTGTCTCTTGCAAGAGTACTTGCAAGAGTCCCTTATCAAATTGTGTATCTGTAATGTGTTTGAAGGTGATGGGACGGGTAAAGGGTCACTAAGTAATCTTCAAATCTATTCTGGAAGTTGTTCATTAGTCAAAATGAAAAGCATTTTGGGTTTGTTATATGTGCTTTTTTAGTGTGGATCTCAATCCTACAAAAGACTTAAATTAGTTCCCAAAATGCATGGTGAATCTTCTCTTCATGCATGAAATGATTTAATTAGATTTCTGTTGCTATTTTTTTAGATTTTAATGAGGCTAATATTGTGTCTTTTAGTCTTGGATTCCTTTTTTTATTTTTTCTGCTTTTCTGGAGTTGCATTAGAAATTCATATGGTTTGTGACTTATTTTGTTCAGAAGGTTTCCAGTTTTGTGAAGACGATATTGATGTTGAAAACATCTTCCGATCTATGTTTGGTGGGAACCGATACTTCTACTGGTCTTTTATAAATGGAGGGAATCCTCAATGGAGGAGTTCATCTAGCTACTCTAATTACTATGGAAGGAACTGGAGATACCGGGTTGAATATGATCATGATTCTTCAACTGAGTCAGATGATAATGTGGATTCAAATTTGGCTTCAGAGAGGATTGCTCTTGGGCTGAATGCTTCTGGTCCTCTTAAACTTGAAGATGTTAAAAATGCGTGAGTTCTTAATAGACTTATATCTTGATTACACATGTCTAACTAATTTTTGTTGAACACGTTGACAATTGAAAGGCTCTTGCATTTTTTTGTGGATTTCTACTCGCAGATATCGGGCATGTGCACTGAAATGGCATCCAGATCGTCACCAGGGCTCTTCTAAGGTACTAATAACTTTGTCCAGTTGTGTGCTAAGCTTTGCTGCATGTTGAGATTCATTAATTTAGCTCCAGTAAGAGCATTAGGTTACTACACTTAATTTTGGAATGGTGGCCAAACCCCAAAACAAAAGGTTGCTTGATATTTTTCAAAATATTGGTGCAGAGCCTCTTAATAAAAGTTGCTCAATCTATTGAGCTTCATATTTTGTCAATTACAATATAATTCCTCTTTACCAAAAGAGAGGGGGAGAGAATTATGTTGTGAAACAAAATTTATCTCGTACAGTACGTAAAATCTTCTGCCTTCATCAATAATGCTATATGGCAAATATTTTTTTTTTTTGGATATTCTAATTAATACTTTACTGTTCAAGTTATTCCAGTGATCTTGAAGCCAATATCATTGCTTGTGCGATCACAGCAAGTGAATTGTTATGAACTGAGCAAATAATATATGTTATTGAACAGGCAATTGCGGAGGAAAAGTTCAAGCATTGCAGTGCAGCATATCAATCTCTATGTGATAAGCTGGGCACGGCTTAGAGATTGTCCTAAGCATATTAGTCTATACATGACCTCTAGACGCACGCTGCAATTCCCTCGGCCATGCAGGTTGATTTAATGTACTCTGGAAAACTTTTATTGAATTTTCATTGCTTGTGAGTTTGGTGCGATGTTGCTGGAATTAGCACATTCCAACCACAGGTGTACGTATGAAATAATCACCAAATGATGGCAGTAGCATGCCCTTTTTAGTCGCTAAATGTATTATTAAAAAGTTCCCAATTTATAAATTCAAGTTAGGTTTAGCACATTGCAGAGCTCTCTATTGCACCATTGTATTATATTATATGAATGGCATTTCAATATTTAGTTCTTTTGGTGCATTAAAAGTTTGGTAAACCATAAAAACCAGCTAATATTGACTCTTATGTTGCCAAATTTTATTTATGATTGTAAGTTTGTACGTAATCTCTATGCCTTCAGTGTTAATTATATACCTACATCTATTCTTACATTATTATTCTTGTGTACGCCAAACACAGAAAGCTGTAATAGAACGTAATTTAATATAATTAAAGATACTTCTAATTAGCGCATTTATGTACGTTATCTAGTCTTTTAGCGAGTTTCAGAATGTAATTAATTTAATGGTTTATGGATGATATTTTTAATATTCATGTTCGTTTTTACTCCAAATTTAAATAATTAATCATCCATCTTATTCAAAGTAGCCTATTAATCAATTTAAAAAGAACTGAAAAATACTCTTATTGTAATTGTAAGTGATTTACCTTGATAATTTTTTGTTTTTTTAACTAATATTATTGTTTTTTTATTCATGACTTAATGAATCGAAATAATAATATGATGGTCATTTTTTTACCTCACCAAAAGACTTAACGTTCTAACATTATTACATATTGATTATGGTAAAAAATAATTAATAATTAGCTTGAAAACTCCGTGCTGCAAGAAAAAATATGCCACGTGGCTTTGGGACATAGGATGAGGTAATTCCCCATTCCTGATTCGATCAACAAATAAGAGAAACTGAGATTCCAACCCGGGCTGAGGTCGGTAAACGTAACTGAGTTGACTCGGGATCTGGTTTGCATTTATTCGGTTGCTTTAACAGTAAATCACAGTCATTGTTTATATTTTGTAACCGATCCTCAAATAAAATTAACTCTCTAATTCAAGAACCCATTTTGACCTTGAGAATTTCAATGCTAAAAGCAATACAGTTTCTGGGTTCATCATCAGGGTTCGTGGCTTATCGATGGAATTGGATACCACATTCCACTAGCTGTTTTATCTCTGTCTCCAACCCATTATCCTACTCTACCTCTACCAAAGGACCCACAAGAAAGTTGCTATTATCCTCTTTTTCGAGTCGCAAAGCTACTTCGTTGAGGCCAATTCGTGCACAGTCAACTCGGTCCGAATCAAAGATGGATGGCACTTCTTCTTCTTCAGCAACAGTTCACTCAGCTGTGAGTTTCTTTTAGTTCCTCAGGTCCTTCACAGTTATGGACTTTAATTTAATTCAATTCTCTTTTCTTTGTTCTTTGAAATCTTTGGACTTTGTCTATGTTCCTAAGGAAATGTATTTTTCTTTTTAAATTTTGTTTATAGATAATTGTCTGATCATATTTTCTGGCAGTTGGGTAATTAATTTTTATGCGGAAATGAGTTTTGCGACTTGTATTGATTATCTACTTATTGGATTCTTTTTTGCCTCATTGTGGAATCCTAATATTTTCTGAGTGCTTTTATTTGTTAAACAAAAGTGCCGAGCTACTAATCTAGAAAGGATTCATGTTGGGCGATTATTTGAATGTTACTAGCTTTGCATATTGATAAAATTCTTGGTCACGTTGGCCTTGTGCAGGTTTTAGGAATGGTCTGATTTTGGATTAATTTGATCAAGGAATTCATGTTAATAATTTTAATGTTTTCGCCTTTCAGTTGCTACTTATACTAAGATATGTGTTTATATTTTCTCAATTATTTTGCTCCTTATTGTTCTTTGCAGTTAGAATT
Source organism: Jatropha curcas (assembly GCF_014843425.1). The sequence goes on along the minus strand of NW_023591536.1, from coordinate 639,929 downwards.
TATTTTATTCTGTGTAGGCAAATGCTCGGAAGATCAATTTTTGTCAGTGGTGTGGTGGTGCAACAAAGCATGAGATACCTGATGGGGAGGAAAAGACAAGAGCTATTTGCACAATTTGTGGGAAAATTGCCTATCAAAACCCCAAAATGGTAAAGTCTTTCACTGTCACGGTCAAAACTGTGTTGTAGATTTCTGCTGGTTTGTTTGATTGCCGTTGTTGGTGAAATTATTGAGAGACACCTTTCCCTCTATAGATATTTTTTTCTCTTCCTCCTTGTATGTTGGTTTTCCTCCTTGTATGTTGGTTGCAAACAAGAATAGTTTGGCATTTGTCTAATGCAACTTGCATGACTGCTATATATAATTATTTTTCAGCATTTATGAAAATTTGATCATAAATTATTACTTAAGCATCATGATAATTGAGTATGATGTACAATGGACAAAATAAACAATTTAATTATGGGGCAAATTTTTTAGATTAGAGGAGATGAAATGTTTAGATGATGTACAGAGTATAATAGTTGAACTCTTTGCCATTGAATGGTGAAATTATGAGTGAATTTTAGTGATTGTTCTTGTTGATTCAATGACATTGAAAGTGAGTGTGCATTGGATGCTGAAAAAAAGAGAATGTCTGTTGGAGATGAATAGGGTGGAAAAAGTTTTGTATTGATCCTCACTGATATCAGGAGTCATGTACCAATGTTGTGTGTATTTTATCAAGTTCTTTTTCTGCTAGACTATTTTGCCCATACCAAAACCTCAGCTTATTAGAATGATTTTTTTTTTTTTTTTTTTTTTTTTGAAATGTTTTAGAATGGACTTAGTAGAGAGTATAATAGTTGAACCTCTTTGCCCATTGAAATGGTGGAAATTATGAGTGAATATTTAGTGATGGGTGTTTCTTTGTTGATTTTTTCAGGAAACTGACATTGAAAGTGAGGTGTGCATTGGATGCCTGAAAAAAAGAAGAAATGTCTGTTGGAGATGAATAGGGGTGGAAAAAAGTTTTTGTATTGATCCTCACTGAATATCAGGAGTCATGTACCAATGTTGTGTGTATTTTATCAAGTTCTTTTTTCTGCTAGACTATTTTGCCCGATACCAAAAAACCTCAGCTTATTAGAAGTGATTTTTTTTTTTTTTTTTTTTTTTTTTTTTTTTTGTGCCTCTGATTGTGCTGTATCTTCTAGATTGTGAGTTTCTTTTGATTGATGATGCACATTAATCAACGCTTAATTTTGAATGTGATGCTGTTGTGATTTATTGTTTGTTTCAAACCGATACATATAGGTGGTGGGATGCCTCATTGAGCATGATAACAAGATTCTACTCTGCAAGCGAAATATCCAACCATCGTATGGCCTTTGGTATGTATATACAAATTAGGGTTTTTAGTTAGGTTAGAACAAGTTCAGGTTTTGTTGTCTTAAAGAAAAACAAAAGGATTCATTTACTTTCCAGTATGCTCTTTCGTGTTTTTTTTTTCTCTCTTTGTTTTTTGATATAGCTGCTTTTAGAACTTAAATTTTCATTCCCCATAACCTGGATAATTAATTGAATGGCACTGACACAGGACCCTTCCTGCTGGTTACTTGGAAATTGGCGAGTCAGCTGCTGAAGGGGCAATCAGGGAAACCTGGGAAGAAGCACGTGCAGAAGTAGAAGTTGTGTCACCTTTTGCACAATTGGACATCCCTCTTATTGGCCAAGTAAGAAAGAAATGCATCTCACGAGTCGCATTGACTTCCTTTAAACCTGCTCAATGGTTTTCTGTGTTTTTTCTCCCTTGTTTGGAACAGACGTACATAATTTTCATTGCGAAGTTGAAGAAGCCCCATTTTTCACCAGGTCCAGAGTCATTGGAGTGCAGGCTTTTTTCTCTGGATGATATACCTTTTGATTCTCTGGCATTTTCATCAATGTTTGTCACCTTAAATTTGGTAAGAGATTGCTTCATCAATGTTGCATGGAATGTCTCTGCACTCATTTCGTCACTGATCAGCCTCTCCTGTGGTTGCAGTACATTGAGGACGTTAAAGGTGGAAGCCTAAAATTTCATTATGGTACCATTAACAAAAGGTACATTAAAATGTATTAGTAAAATTTATTTGTAAGCATTTTTCCTCCTGGGACAAAGAAGAAAGAAATTTCACTTGAGGATACATACAGCACACTGATAATCTATACCGTGATTTCTCTGAACCATGTGACATTGGCTATTTGTGTAACACCATCCAGCCCTGCCATGTGACCTATCAGAAATTGACAAAGCGTAACATTCTTCTTGTTGTTGGTAGGGGTTACGTTCATAGTTCAGGAAGCGAGATGAGTGCTTGTAGAGACTCAACTTGGCAGGTGCCAGCGATTTTCTATAATCCATTTGATATAAATGGAGAAAAAGAAGAGCTGTTTTTCTTCTTTTACTTTTTTCTTTCTTTTGAAAATATTTATCTATCTTCTTATTATCCTTCCAATTCTCTGCCAATATTTATCTAGGTTATATGGTACTTGAACATGTCTTGACTTTCTTCCCTATAATTCAACACCAAAGTGTTACATTTTCTTGTTGTGTTGCTAAATAGTTGTAACATTTTTCTTTGATGCTTCTATTCGCTCCAATTTTAGTGCTTGTGCTCAGTCTAGTGGGACATGACTTTCATGAGGTTTAGTTTAAACTCAAATTCTTTTCTGAAAGTTCTTGATCACTGAATGCACGGAATGTGATGAAATAATACCTCAATGGAATGGTGAATTGAAAATTTATTCCATTATGATTGACCGAATATCACTCTCCCTTGTCCTCCTTATTTTCACTATTTTCATCGTTAACTTATTATTCAAGTTCTCATTTTTGGCCTGCTAATTTTGTTTTTCTCATTTTGTTCCCGATGTTTGTTGGCAGGCCTGGCACAAGCCCTTCTGACATCCACGCCTATACTCTTGATTATCATTTGCAGTCCTGAAAATGGTGATTCTTGACCTGTCTTGTGAGATGATTAACTGATTGAAGCCTGAAATGCTTATTGATAGCTGGTTTGAAATTCTTTTATTTTTCGTACCATGGAGAAAGATTGGGCGGGTAAACCCCAACTGATAATTTGGAGGATACCGAAGGAGTGAACGTATGATACTATGCCACAATTATCAGGAAGGCACCTTTTTCCTCCACAGTTGCTGTTTCTTTTGTAATTGGCCAATGTCCTAGTTTTGATGTTACCTATATTTTATTTTGATTGTTAGCTATACTCCCTCCAAAATGTACAGTTTAATTTTCCGTGCATTGAAGTCTAAAACTGTGACCATTGAAAATCATTGGAAGATTCCTGGTTTCAAACTCTCTATCCATGTTTGAAAACCTGAGAGTTCTGTTTTTCTTGCATACTTGAAATAGAATAATAATAATAATAATAATAATAATAATAATAATAATAATAATAGTATTTTAATTTTTATTCCAGTTTTGATGGATGGATTAGATTTGTAATTGATTTTCTCAGATTAAATTAATTTAAAAGATTTGATCAAAATGGAAAGAAATAGAAATTTGAATTTTTCTGGTACTCAAGCTTGGGAGATATTCTAGTTGATCAAAATATGTAATTTGTTACTTGGATTGATGAAGATTTTAATTTGTACTCTAAGAGCTTTGGGAGATGATTTAGTTTATCCCAATCAATATTGTCTAATTATATTGATATGTCTAATCCTTTAGTAAAGGCAAGTTACTAAATTTTTTTTTTTCAAAAAATAGCAAAATTAAGGAATATCTCAAACTCCTCTCGACCACAGTTTATGTCATCAACTTGGTGAGCTAAGAGAAGGGCTACGCAGTGTTATTTTGGTTTATAAAAACATTCGATGAATTAAAGAAAAAAAAAAGAATTTCTGAAACTGTAATAATAAGCTCTATCTTTCAAAAAAAGAAAAAAAGAATTTTTGAAATTTTTAGTATTTAACATAATTTTGATCATTATTTAACATTCTATATTTATATTTGCACCTTTATCTATCTATAAACTCAAGCCTAAAAGATTGTTAAGGTCATTTAATTGTCATGTGGTGATCTCCGATCATCTTTAAATTTAATTCCTATTTCTCTTTACTAAATATTTTTAATATTTCATAATTTAATAAATTCATTTATCAGTCATATATTATTTTATACTTTTCTCACCCTAAAATAATTCAATAAAATAAAACTAGTTAACATATATTTAAAAACTTAAGCATTTCATTAATTGCCAGATTTTTTTTTTACTATTATTATTTTTGAAAAAAAACCACAACTATATATATACGTATATATATTCCATTAATAAGTGATTTTCAAAATTATATTAAAAATAAATTTAAATCCGTTAATATTAGTTATAGATATTGAATAAATTTTTTTTTATAAATATTATCCATTTACAATATTCCTAGAGCAAAAAGCCAGAACAAATTTTTAGAAAAGAAAAAAAAAAAGATAAATCAATGGTCCATGAAACTAACATTAACATGCCAGCTTCCAGGAGAGTTCTTGGAATTTAACTAATCGCAACCATTGTATTGTTAGAGTCTTGCTTGTTTACTTGACTTTAAGCAGTCTCTCCCCGGCGAGACTTTTCTATTTTCACTGATTTCTCCGATATTTTCCATGTTTGATCAATTAATTTCATGGGCTTAAGGTTTCATTTCAAATCTGCCTCCAAACTAGGGTTTTGATTTCACTTCCAGTTTCCAGCTTTTCACAAAATGGAGAAGAGCAATTCGTTTAAGCAAGAAAACGACTTGCAACATCCATGGACTGGAGATTTTGGTTCGGTATCCGATCGTAGGTACGCTTATTGGCGTCAATCTTCGTTTCATCAATCTGGAGGAGAATCACATACTCCGATTTCTATTATGTCGAATGACACATCGAGGCCCCTGCTTTCTCGCACCGTTTCCAGTATAGATGTGCCGCCGGAGATTTACACCTTAAACTACGAAAAGGAAAGCGTTTATAAAGAGACAGAAGGCTCAGGGAAAAACACCTTATCAGTTTTGTATTCTGTGATTTCAGTATTTAGAGCTGTAAGGTCCGGGAATAGGCAAATGAAGAGGCTCTTGATGATGATTTCACTAAATGTTGCTTATTCTACTGCAGAATTGGCAATCGGGCTCTTTACAGGGCGTGTTGGTAAGAATTTAGATCACTCTTCTCTATTTTTTTTTTCTTTTGTTTTTGTTTTTTTTTTTTTTAAAAAGGAAACAGTTTGTTAATTAGGGTCTTTGTTGATGTTGAGGATTTTTAGGTTATATACAGTTTTACGGATATGAATATTATGTTGAGTGTAATGATTTGCAATTTTGGTGTTTTTTCAGGTTTGGTATCTGATGCATTTCATTTGACATTTGGCTGTGGTCTTTTAACGTTTTCTTTCTTTGCTATGGCTGCTTCTCGGAAAAAGGCTGATCATATATACACTTATGGGTGAGTTTTCAATCTATTATTTGCAGGTACCTCAGCTAATTGCAATCTACTCATCTTAGCTGTCTTTATATTGATCCATATTTTGGTGCATTTTTTTTTTTTTTTTCATATGTTGAATTCTTTTTACCAGATACAAAAGGATTGAAGTTTTGGCTGCCTTTACTAATGCTGTAAGTTTATGGCATTTCCTGCTCTATATATCTTGTTTCTCTTTTATATGCACAAAGCTTCCATATCCCTTTTAACTATGATTGACATGACTTGAGGGGATCGGAATAGTGTATTCAGGGCCTAGGCTACTCTTTTGGGGAAAACATTAATTTGTGGTCATTTTGGAAGCTTTTGTTTGGTACTTCTGGGATGATTATGAATGAATTACATAAGCAAACCTCCTATATTATGGCTCTGATTTTTTTCCGGATGATAGACATTTATACTTGTTCTGAATATTGTAGGCACATGTCTAGATTTATTGTTCACTTAAAGCACAAACCAGTTGCATTGGCTCTAGTGATTAAAAGATTAGTCAGCTTTGATATTAGAGTTTAAATTCAACTTAGGGAGATATAGTTCAGTGTAGAATTATACTGTGAAATGATGAGATTTGCTGGTACTTAAATGATTTATGTTGCTGTACATGTTTTAATTTAAATGAAATTTAACGATAATAATGAAGTGGTAGTATAATGACAGAAATCTACTGAAGTCATTAAACTGTTGTTGGTACAACAATAAACTACAACATAGATAAAATTGGTAAATGTTGTGACTTGTGAGTAAACCACTATTTGAAAACTTGAGAATATTTGTCTTACGTGGAATAGGCATAATCTTCAATTCTACATATTTTTATGCACAAATCCACACACAAATGTTTGAGCAACATCTTGAGGCTAGTGTTTTCTCTTTGCATATGTATAAAATATATGATATGAGTTTGCTTACAGGTTCATGATTTTTATCAGTGTGATCGTTTCTCTAGCACCAAAGGCACTTAGGCACATATCCAATTTAGAATCATTTGAACTTATATTTGCATTTTTCATATATTTTTATTTTGATTCTTCTAGCAGTTGCACATTAAAACCTTCAATGATCATAGCTATTGCCGTTTGTTTTGATCTAACATCTGGGTGTTCTTTGTTTCTTTGCTGCATGTGTAGACAGCTGTTTCTTTTGTTCATGTCATTTTCCTTAGCAGTGGAGGCACTTCATGCATTCATACAAGAAGAGTCTGAACACAAGTAAGTTGATTGTATAGACTTTGAGACCATAATAGTGATCTTAATATATTGTTTCAATCCCTATATTTGGAATAACTCGTGTTTACTAATTATGTGTAGATTGTCATGGACTTTATGGTTCATTTATATTGAGATAATTTGTTAGTAATTTTGCTTATGAAATCCTTCTGCAGGCATTATTTGATTGTTTCAGCAGTAACAAATTTACTTGTAAATCTTATTGGTGTTTGGTTCTTTAGGAGCTATGCTCGCATTAATCTTGGTAAGTTATCCATCTGCTGCAGTTTTACATGTCTTTAGATAAATGCCGATATCTGCAAAACTCAAGTATTTTCTTTTGCTGACTGTAAGGATGGTAATCTGTAAAACAAAATGGTGATTTACCAACTTGATTTTTAAGTAGGCTTTATATGTTGCTTGCATGTGGGTTACCGGATTATATTGATGGTCACTATTTGGGCTAGTCTTAAATATTTCCCCTTCCATTCAGGACAATTTTTATATGCATTTTTAATTGCAGTGTACAGAAAAGCAGAAGATATGAATTATCACTCAGTTTGCTTGCATGTCCTTGCTGATTCTATTCGCAGGTTTTCTCTCTATCTCTATATATTGCTACTGACATTGCACTAGCGTTTCTTTTCCCATCTACTTGCTTGTGTTTTATGTATTCATGTTAAACTGGTATACTTTTATCGTTTCTCAGTGCAGGTTTAATATTGGCTTCTTGGTTTTTGTCCCTTGGGTATGTTGCTTCATCTTTCATCTTCAGCTGTAGTTCTGCAAACTTGCCCCTAGAGTCTTTCTTATCCTCCTCCTTTCCTCAGCTGATTCTTCTTTTGTTTGTAAATTTTTCCCTTAATTGTAGGGTTGAAAATGCTGAAGTTCTATGTTTGGGGCTAGTTTCAGTTGCAGTTTTTATGCTTGTCATGCCTCTCTTTAAAAGTACTGCCGGTGTCTTGCTCCAAATGGCACCACCTAGCATTCCTTACTCAGCACTGAGCAAATGCCTAAGACAGGTGAGGTCCAAGAAAGGATTGTAGTAACTACTTGTGATTGGTGTGCATCTGCAATTGATCCTCATTTAAATGAACAGAATTTAAATTCTTTATTTACATTTACAATTCAAGGCAAATTGGGAATCCAAACTGGTCTACCTACTTGTTTTTTGTTAAGGTTCTTTCCTTCAACTGAATCTGTATCTTGGCGTTGAAAAATGCTTGAAGTTCGTATGTTTTGGGAGCTAGGGTTTCAAGTTTGCGAGCTCTTTATGCTTTAGTCATGGCCTTCTCTTTAAAAGTTAACTGGCTGGTGATCTTGCTCCAAAATGGCACTCCACCTTAGCATCCTTACTCAGCACTGAGGCAAATGCCTAAGGACAGTGAGGTCCAAGAAAAGGAATTGTTAGTTAACTACTTGGATTGGTATTGTGCATCTGCAATTGATCCTCATTTAAATTGAACAGAAATTTAATCGATATTAATTCCAATAAATTCTACAATTCAAGGCACCAATTGGAATCCAAACTTGGTCTATCCAGCTCTGTTTTGTTTAAGGGTTCTTTTCCTATCAACTGAATCTGTATTCTTCATTTCAGTTTTTCTCCCAACAAATTTGACCACCTTCTTTCTGAGTTCTGCCTGTTGTTTATGGGTGTCCTAAATTAGAAAAAATACTCTTATGAAAATATTCCACATATGATAAAGTATATGATTCTTTTCTATCCTTCTATTTTGTATAGCCACCCATTCATATGCCCCTTAGTCAAAATGGCAGTAATCTTAAAGATTAAAAACCTTTGTGGTTTGTGTTCGGTGGGAATCTCTATTAATTTCCAAATAGGTGAGAGTTCAATCTCAAAAAAGGCCCTTCATTTAGTATGTTGCAGTTTAGTCATTTGTCTTTTCTATCCCCTTAGGAAAAACATTTTCTTTGCGCTTAGGTTATAGCTTGAGCTCACCAGGATAATGATGTACTTAGGTAAATCAAATGGAACAAGGGACTTCCATTGTATGTTTGCAATTTAATCATATTATTGTTTTGGAATCCCGCGGTGAAAAGGAATTCTTGGTTCAGGTTTTATGCTCTAAGTGACGGAAGAATGTTACTGAAGTTTCTCAGGCTCGGTATTTGGGAATTGGTTGCCTGCGTCTGTTGTTGGCACACTTTCACTTCAGGTATTTCACAAAGATTTTGGCTCATTCTACCATCTGTCATTTTGCACGTTCACCTGTTTTTTTCTTGGACTTGCTATGTTTGTGTGTGTGTGTGTGTATAACAAATAGTTTGCCTTTATAATTTACAATTGCAAAGCGACTGTATTTAACAACGTTTTTTTGGTGGGTCGTGACATGGGCACTGTACAAGGTGGAGAAAGGGATGTTGATGATCGACCAAACACTTGAAATTTGTGCATGTTTTGTTACCATGATATATTAGGTGTAACGGGATGCTTACGGTTTAGACAGACTGATTATGATTAAGGCACGCCTTTCTTCCCTACATCTTTTTTGTAATTGGTTGCTGCCAAAACAGAACTAAAGAACAAAAATACATCTTATAGAGGTAACAAACAGGCTGAGATTGAGTTCATTATTTGTATTTTAGTATTGATAGTTCGAGAAACACGGATCAATTCATCAATAATGAGTGGGGAATTTTGGAATCTACATTTCCAATGTACAATTATGAAATTTCTGGTTTAACTAATTATTTGTAATTAATATATATTTGCCTAGCATAATTTGCTTATCTTTCCTGAATTTTACCACTACATTGCACCGTTATATCAACCGATTTTTGGTATTTCAATTTATTGTATAAAAACACACTAGAAATAATTTAAAGTAACAAGCAATACATAACTGACCTTTTCTTTTCTCTAGTTTGTCCCAAAACGTTGATATTAATGAGTAGCACTAATAGGGTAAACCGAAAATCTAAATTTGAATTCTCCAAAAAACAAATTACCAACAACAGAAAACTCAACCATA